>DWHU01001462.1:0-12471 GCA_018247975.1 Parides photinus | reverse complement strand
TTTTTTAGTATAGTAAAAAATCACTTCGTGTAAGTGTGTGGGGATGTACTTATAATAGATAGTGTTATAGATAATGAAAGTGTACTTTACTTAGGTTAATAAACGTCAATACAATAAATATATTAGACTGCAATCTAAGCAGTCTAATCTAAGCAACTTAATTGTAGATCTGTGGATAGAATAAAAAAATAATTGCGCTTAGGAAATAGAGGTCGATCGTAAAAAGATAAACAGTGAGATATATATGAATTTTTTACTCTAAGTCATGACAAAATGAAATAAAAATTTTATGAATAAAAAAGTGTATATTTGCGTAATCAAAAATAAGGGTTGATTCTCAAAGAGTCAAAATTTAGGATTGTATATATTTTTAAATGCTATCATAAAAAAAACTTAAAATTTTGTCTCAAAAATCAATAAAAAATCAAAGGTGAACCTACACCTCACTTACCATTAAGAGGTATGAAAAAAGATGTCCGATTCTCAGATCTACTCAACATGTACACAAAATTTTATGAGAATCGGTCGTGCCGTTTCGGAGCAGTTAAACCGCAAACATTAACACAAGAATTTTATTTATTCGATTTAAATTGTCGATTTTCGAATTTTGCGCGAAATCATATTCACTAAGGAATTTACCATTTTAATTTATTTTTCTATATTTAGTTATCATCCAATGCGACAAATGGACAATTATAGAAATCGATGCGGTCCCAATAACGGAGGCTGTAGCCACCTCTGTCTCCCAAACAGCATTAACTACTCATGCCGTTGTCCCGCTGGATTCAATTTGAATGTGGATGGGTAAATATCATTTTATTAGATTATTATGTTTTTTTTGCAACTATGTCGTTTTATTTTTTTTTATCTTTAGGCGAACATGTGAAGAGACACCTGAGAAACTTTTGCTATATTCGCGTACCAAAGATATGCGACTGAAACGGTTAAATCCTCGGAAACAAATAGATTCTTTCGATACTGTGAGTAACGTTTATAAATTTGTTGAAAACATTAGAGGCGTGTTGTAAGTAAAATAATTCTCAATCGCAGGTTATCCCAGTTGACAATATAAAAACGGCAGTTGCTCTGGATTGGGATCATAATACTAATACGATTTACTGGTCTGATGTTGACAAGGATAGCATTAGCCGCGCATATCTTAATGGCTCCTATCAAACAGTACTTATCAACTCAAACCTAAGTAAGACCAGTTCATTTAATAGGATATTTGAAAATTTATTTCATTCGTATTATAAGTATTCATGTATTAATTTTGTATATAGTATCACCTGCCGGTCTGGCTTACGATTGGATGACAGACAAAATCTATTGGACAGACGCCGGTACGAACAGAATTGAAGTAGCAAATGCCGATGGTACCATGAGAGGTCTTTTAGCTTGGGACAACATAGATAAACCAAGAGACATCGTCTTGGATCCTAAAGGTACGACGTTTATCAGTATTTTTTTTAAATTAATATATTATATGTTAAGATTGCAATATTCCTGTCATTACAGACCATATCTCAGATCTTCTTTAACTCAAGTACATATACTATTTCGTTGTAGGTGGATTAATGTACTGGTCTGATTGGGGCATCACCCCCTGTATAGAACGTTCTGATATGGACGGACAGAATAGAAGAAAACTTCTCATTGGAAATATGACTTGGCCTAACGGACTTGCCGTAGACTTTGAATACAACCGTATCTATTGGACAGACGGTGGCATTAGAACTATAGAATATGCAAATCTAGATGGAACCGGGCGAACTGTTTTAATAGGTATTTTTTCATCTAATCAGCATCTCCCAGTCCCGTTCCCACTCCATAAGCTAGACGCAATACCTATTTTTCATCCATTTCTACTATCAAGTTACAATTCTCCTTCTAGTTTTCTTCTACCCTTTTGTTCATCTACAGACATGTATTGTTATTGCAAGTTTTTAAGATATTTGACACTAACTTTGTTATAACATTTTAAAATTATTAGGCCAACTCCTTCCACATCCATTTGGCTTGGATTTATACGGTGACGAAATTTTATGGACTGACTGGGATGCGAAGTCTATTCAAGCTGCTAACAAACACACGGGTAAAAATCGACGTACGTTAGGTGCTGGTATTGACGGTTTAATGGATGTAAGAGTATATCATACTGAAAGGAAAGCTTTAACTAACCGGTAAGCTGAATACAAACTTTGACATTTGCAAGATACTTAGAAGTTACAGCCTTTACAACTAAGTTTCTGTTTACACAGATGTGGCAAAAGTAATGGCGGTTGTTCACATCTTTGTCTCTTAAAACCTAGCAGTTATTCGTGCGGATGCCCTACAGGAATCAAATTGAATGTAACTATACTTAATTATATTGCAAAATATGAATAATTTCAATATTAACTTGCCCTAATATTATATCTTTTATGTCATATTAACTTGTAGAAGGATAGAAAAACATGTCCGGAAGGCCCTGTAAACTTTTTGATTTTCGCACATCGCATGGACATACGCATCGTGTCTTTGGATGTTCCGTACCTCGTTGACGTGGTAATGCCGTTGCCTCGTTTGAAAAATGCTTTTGGAGTAGATGTTGACCAAAGAACAGGTAATTATGTTACTATTGTACAAACTTATCGTCAGTATTAGTATTAAATGGAAGTATTTAAAAATCTTTTTCACACTTTTTAACTGAAGCGTTCCTAGCTTAGTTAACGTGATGTGGATATAGAAAAGATGCAAGATACGCATTCGACGAAGGCAACAATGAAGGGAATGCCACCTTCTATTTTAACTTTCATTGCGAGAGAAAAATCATGTGTTCCAATACTGGGCAATTTATCTATGTTTTTTAATTAATGCATTGGATGATGTAAGCAAAAATATGTACGAATTTATTTTTGCCCAGGTGTAGTCTACTGGAGTGACGCAGCTGAGAGACAAATTCTGCGAACAAATAAAGCCGGTCAATATATAGAAGTAGTGATTGCTCATGGCTTGCACACTTGTGATGGTATTGCTATTGACTCTGCCGGTCGAAAGGTTTGTTAGATTATACCTCAAAACAAGAACCTTTTAGTAATTTATCTGAAGGTAATTAATAATTCACGTTGTTTAGATCTACTGGACAGATGGAGGTCGAAACAGTATCGAAGTTTCTGAACTAGATGGAAGCAATAGAAAACTTCTCGTATGGTCTGAATTAGGTACAACAACTCGTCTTGTTTTGTGAATGATGTTGTTGAAAACAGTGAATTTTATTAATAGTTTTGTTTCAACAGATTCCCCGCGAGGTATTGCATTAAATTACGAACATGGCTATATGTTTTGGTCTAATTGGGGCAACACAGCTAAAATAGAAAGAGCTGACATGGATGGCAAAAACAGGTTATTTACTTTACAAATTATGGTATTATAATATTTATGTAAATGAACTATAACATATTTTTAATTTTATAGGTTAATTATTGTAGAAACTGGTGTCAAATGGCCTAATGGTCTTGCGATTGATAAAATAGAGAGTCGTCTTTACTGGAATGATGCTAAAGTTTCCAAAATAGAGACGTCAGATTTCAATGGAAATGATCGCCGGACATTTATGAATGATGTACCGTACCCATACAGTATCGCTATAGTGGGTCAACACATTTATTGGACAGATTGGAAGACGAAATCTATTCACAGGGCTGATAAATCCAATGGGGATAATCAAGTAGTTATCAGAGAAAATTTAGAAGGTATGATGAGTATGCGCGCGGTGAAGGTGAGTGATTTTTTCAATTTATATTTAGCAAATTTGTTACAGAAATTTCTATTATTCATTTTGTATTGTTTATTTTCAGGGAGATGAAGTGCTTACTAATGCCTGCGGTGAAGATAACGGTGGATGTTCTCATCTTTGCCTTCGATCATCTGTTGGGTATTCATGCGCGTGTCCAACAGGGTCCGTATTTGAAAATGAAACGGAAGTAAACCCAAAAATCTGCAAAACTCTCCCCGATAATTTCTTGTTGTTTGCTACTAAGGAGACACTCAGTATGATATCATTAGATGCTCCTAATCAATTGGAAGTAATTCTCCCTGTAAAGAATATTTCTAACTCGCTCGCTGTTGATTTCCACTGGGAAGAAAAAATTATTTTCTTCTCCGATGTCAGCCATCACGTCATCAGGTTCGTTCGTTATAAATACATTTAAAATCACTAGTTTTCTTTCTTGGTTTTTAATTTTAAGTTAAAATTTTGGTCTTATCAACTATGTCAACAGTTTTAACTAAAACGTATTAATGATTTTTGAGTTTTGGTTTACATTTTAACCGTGAAGCTTTTTTAAGTGTTCTTCTAATTTTAGATCGGTTAATATGAAAAACATGAGTGATGTTAAAGACATAATTAAAGATCAGATACTTACACCAAACGGTCTAGGAGTTGACTGGATAGCAAATAATATTTATTGGACCGATAATAAATATAAGGTAATAGTTATTGTTAATTTTTTATGTCCAAATTCGTTATTGTGTTATAAATTGTTATTAATATGATAATATTAATATTCATAGCATGTGGCAGTCGCTCGATTAGATGGCACTTGCAGGAAAACCTTAGTCAGTAACTTAACTGAGCCTCGTGCCATAGCACTGTTTCCAGCTAAAGGGTAAGAAGAGTTTTTAATAATACAATGACAATTACGCTTATGTATAATTACCACTGTGTTTATTTTATAATACATCATAGAATTATGAAAGATTCTAATGGATTTCTTAATATTTTTTTCCCCGAGGATGTTATTAGAGAAAACACTTAGATTCGTTAGATATAAATAGATGAAACAAA
Organism: Parides photinus; assembly: GCA_018247975.1. Taxonomy (NCBI): domain Eukaryota; kingdom Metazoa; phylum Arthropoda; class Insecta; order Lepidoptera; family Papilionidae; genus Parides; species Parides photinus. The sequence goes on along the minus strand of DWHU01001462.1, from coordinate 7,643 downwards.
TATTTGTGCTCTGACATTTAATGCTTTACAGATAAACGTTGGTGAACATATAGAGAAAATCTTGATATAATTCTTTACTTACTGCTTCTAGCTATCTTTACTGGACTGACTGGGGTGAAAACCCGTTGATAGAACGCGCTTTCCTAGACGGAAGTCAAAGAAAAGCAATTGTCGACACAGACTTGGGTTTCCCTAATGGTATAACAATTGATTACAAAGATCGCAGGCTTTATTGGATTGATGTGTTCAAGGAGAGAATCGATACAACAGATCTTAATGGCAAACATCGTGTACAGTTGATACCAGAAGCAAAACATTCTTTTGGGATGGCACAGGTAAGAATCCTGCTTTTACGTAATATATTTCGATATATCAGAAATATTAAGCTTATTATTCAAATACTAGTTTTATTACTTAAAGGTTTAATGAACCACTTACAAGATTTGCCCTCAATTATTGCACACGCAGTGATGCCTGATGGGTACCGACAGACGCTTGTCAAAAATCATAGCGTCGCCATCTTTTCAAAATAGTTCATACAAGTATTTCGTTATTTTGCTAAACATATAAATTTATCATGAAAATATTCTTTAACTTAGACAACAATTCGTGAATAATAAAAACAGTTATTGTACAATTAAATATTACAATAGTGATTTATCGCAATATCTTCAAGTCAATGTAATTACTATTTTTGAAACTCATTATCTTTTTCATAATATCTACCACTTTTAAGTGTGTAACAACAATGTAAACTGTACATTGCAGTTTAACGATTACATTTATTGGACTGATTGGTACAAGAAGGCATTCCTGAGAGCTGACAAAAAGACCGGAAAGAATGTTACAGCGGGGAAGTTTGATGTGGATATGTCCACGGAAATGAAGGTTGCATCAGCGGACAGGCAATGTGGGTGGAACCCGTGCAAGGAGGAGAACGGAGGATGCAGCCACCTCTGTTTCTTCAGGGGCCATGACTATATCTGCGCTTGTCCAGATGAAATAGATAGTCGTCCATGCTCTACTGGTAATCAATAAAGTGATTTGTACGAATACAAACACATTGCAATTTATTAGATTGCATACTAATTTTCAAATAATTTCTAATGAACCTATGATCCAAGATAATATAATAGAAAATGAAATTAGTTCTTAAATAAATTTACTTATAGGTTCCATTAAAAAAAAATTGCAGTAGTTGAAAATTAAACTTTTGTATTATCATACTTCTGTATGTTTTCGTAAATATGAAATCGTTTTAAAGGTAATAAAGTTGAATAAATTTAAAATATCTAATTGACTGCATAAACATTAACTGTTAGTTTTAAATGGTAGCTGGTAAGATACAAACTTAAAAAATTATGTTAGCATTCACTTGCCTTTAAGTTAGCTGCTACTTATCTTAGGAATTTAAAAAATAATATGTATTATGCTTTAAAAAATATAAAAATAGAGAAATAATACGTGAACATTTTCAAGAGTTTTAATATAAAAATTATTAAATTTTGTACAATGTTAATACAAAATAATTATGTAGAGCTTCAGTTGGTACAAGAATAAAGAAGATAAAAAAGTAAAAGATCCAGAAAGGCCTATAAGCAAAGTCCAATAGATATGGCAAGCTTTATTATAGTTGTGTAGTGAAGCTTGATTTACATTTACAGCGACGAAATCAAGCGTGGATGTGAGAATACCATCACATTATCCATCATACTACGATTACATGGACACGGAAGTTTCCAACAAGCCACCAGAGCCCACGTCATCACCGGAGGACAGCGTCGGGTTTATGATTATAGGCATCGTACTGATCAGCTGCGTCCTGCTCGGTGTCTCGATCATCATTTACATGTGTGGTAAATATATAAACGTTTATTTTCAGTGTGTATAAAAGTAACTAAATCAATACTTTAATATTCACTTTGACTGGAGTCCGTTGCTTTTGTCGAAGACAGTCTAATATATTACCTGTAATCTTAATATACATATTATAAATTACGTGTCACAGTGTTTGTTCGCGATGGGCTCCTAAACTACTTAATCGATTTTTATCAAATTTGCACACCGCGTGCATTTCGATACAACTTGAGAGATAGAATAATTTACATCTCAATTTATAGTCGCAATATTATTTCATTGCAAATAATTTCTTAAATATCTGACAATCACAATGTCACACAGTGTCGGCGTTAGTTAGGTTAATACATAGCACCAACATTGCTCTTGTCGCTTTCAACCATTAGTTGTAGAAAATTATGCCTGACTCTTACCGGCTAAAATCCCATGTTATACTTCTCTGCGCATTTAGCCGGAACCGCAATTCCGGCACCGCTAGACCTTGGTGAGGACGCGTGTCGGGATGGGGCTGAACTCTCCACCTCAAGCTGATCACTCCACCTCAAGGCTTTCATATTTGGCGACGGATCACCCCTGAATCCGTTGCAATAGTCTTTGTTAGGGGGTTTGGAAGGAGAGGTAATGCCTCCTACGTCGCACGTCGGTCCGCAAAATACCTCTTTTGCGGATTGAGAGATGGATGTTTTTCTCCCGTTTCTGCTCTGCAGATTCTTTCTGCGCCATCACGCCCTTTCAGAAGGCCACCCCTGCCCTCCATGACCTCTCACTGTTGACCACGGCTTTAATAAAGCCAGGAAGGGAGAGGTCATCTCCCATAACAGAAACGAGTACTCGGCGCTGAAAATCCCATGCGGAGCAATGCTCTGGGGTATGCTGCGCCGTATCCTCGTTGCATCTACAATGATGGCACTCGGTTGTCGGCTCTCTTGCGGCTATGTGGCACAGATACTTCCCGAAACACCCATGATCAGAAAGTCCAGCTGTACCAGCCGTCTATGATGACACCTACCTAACATGCTGTCTATGCGGTTTGTCTTCTTGATGACTTAATAATTTACTACCAGATAGTCTTGTTAATAAAAAACAGTCTCAATTACAGTTAAACTACACACTAGCCGAGATGTTGATATCATGAAAGATAACTATAGAGACGCCAGCGGTCATATTTCCTTCCACAATCCCAACTACAACTGCGCAAGCGGCAGCGGCGTGCATGAGCTGTCAGAGCGGCGACCCAACCGCTTTCAAGGAATATTCAAATATGACAAGAGTCAGGTCAGTGCCAAACACAAATTTTCCGATTTATTAATATGGTTATTTGTGTAATAATATAGTGTAATTAGTAAACTAGTAAAAAATGGTATATTTTATTGTATGCATTTATAATCATGCTAACGTTCCCTATTGTTAGGCCCGGGGCGCTCTTCCACATTGAGAGAGTTAATAAATTTTTACAATACTCTGGGGATTAATAGTTATAAACAGCTTGAAAAATATATAACATTACTCCAGTCAAAATTTTTTCCTTCATCAAAACAAGTTTGATAACAATAGACCTGATAACTTTTCACAGCGTTTTATTCAACTATACTATATAGCTTTGTAATGGTTGTTATCATTAAACTTCTATTTTGTTATCGTCCCACGACTGATATATTAATGATAATATTTTATTTCCATATAAGGAGCGCGTTACCAACGTGTACATCCCGGAGGGCACTAGTCTGCTGCCGTCGCCGCCTCCTCCGATTCCTCCTCACCGACAGACACCCACCCGGCATCCGCACGATGACTTCGAACCTGTTACATTACATCCGTTCGCGTGAACTTGAAAATGTTTAAACCTTAAGGTGCTTTCACATTGACGTACAGAACTTGAGAATTAATTTCAATGATACAACTTTAACATTGGTGCAGATAATCTTTCTAAAGTACCAGTAATTGTGATTGCACCTTAAAGTCTAATAAAAAAACACGGACGTATGATTGACATTACCATCTACTTGTAGATAGAGTATGTAATAATACGTAGTAAAGAGTAACTATTGCCTAATTACTTTGTGACAATCTAGAAAAGCCATCTAGGTTAAATAAAATGCGAAAACAGCACATGTATTAAGATCTAAAATGTTAAAAAAATTACCACATAAACGTCGACATTTCTACATCAAATATCGTCAATTCCAGATATAAATGAAATCTGCATACATGTACGTAGATTCTGTACAATAAGATTATAGTTATTATAATCTTATTAAGAAATTAGGTTTAAACTGTAAGTAAATGTCTGTCGTAGGTTACGTACGCTACGTCTCAATTTAACTATATTTATATATGTATACATATTTGTGTATTCATATATATATGGATAAATAAATGTATTATTCAGTGTTACATTCCGTCACTAATAAAAGATTAAGTGTTTTTAGAAAATATTCTTAATTCTTAACATTAATATTATTTAGAATTTAAAAGAAGCAGGCGAAAATATTATTTTTAAATTAGTAAAACGGTTTTTTGTCAAGGTAAAAACGGTGTTGCCAGTATAAATAGTTTTTAATTTTTTATTATATATGTTTAAATCACTTTTATAAATCTTGTATAGTGATTAAATGTAGATGGAGGGATTTTTTTTTAATTTTTGACTGCTGCGGTACTAAATTGGGTGAACGGATACATTTTCCGGCTTGTAATAGTTTTTCGTGATGTTCTCCCAAGGCGATACCGTACTTCCTTCAATAAGGGTATATGTTGAAAGTGTTGTACATGTCATTAAACGTAATAATTAGGGGATTTATAAAGTTTGTATTGTTTATATACGAGTCTTTGCCTCTTGTCCCGATAACTCACGGGATAAGTATCAAGGTGAAACTAACACTAAACGTTTCTAGTAAATATTATAAATATACGACTTATACAGAGGTCTGGGACTATGTTAGGTAACTTTTAATTTTCTATAGTGGTCGCGAGTTGTGTATGGAGCCCCGGCCTCGCATTACTGTCATTGTATGTATGGGTGATGTATTGTATGTAATAAATGTATCTATAAAGTTACTAAATTGTCTATTGATTAAATCAAGGAATCTCATTCAGAAGTCATATAGGATAATAAATTTATTTTCTGATCAGTTACTTTACAAAGCTTTTAAATATTCCTCAACCATCACCACGAGAATTATGGTGACAATAAAAAATAAACAGTGTAAATAATTATTTTTAATTACTATATTTTGAGGAAAAATATTTTATATTGTATGTATAAGGTTAATTTGTTTGTCGATCGAATTTTGCATATTTCATTTGGAGAATGTTTTAACTACAGTTGCTGGTGCGGGAAGAATGTTGTACGTCTCATATCAATTCCTTTGATGCATAATTAAATTAATTTCCAGTAACATGCTGTAGTAATACCTAACTTTATATAAAACTGCCTAATTACTTCTGTTACTTAATGTTTGTTTTTTATTATTATTATTGAGGGTTATAACGGCGCCCGTAGTAAGGCGATTTGTAAAGTTTCACAGGGTGTTTTAATCTAAGGTAGACTTAGGACGGGTAACAACGGCTACAGATACAATTTTTTTATTATTTATTTTTTCTTACTTCGTTTCACGAAATTGTTATCGCTGATATTTTAATTATTATTGCATTTTAATATGGTTTTGTAAAAAATATAATCTGAAGCGCTATTTTATTGCCACTAATCGTTTTCTATATTTTATAAATTTTGAAATACGCGTCTTCAGAAGTTTATTTTAAGTAAACATAAACTACTGTACATACGATAAATGGAAAGTCATTAAACTTCAACAAAATTAGTATATTTAATGTTTGTTGCGTCATTCATAGTTTAATTCAATAGTTTTCTGCGTAATTGTGGTGTATATGATACACAAATTTATTTAATTAAGGCTAAATCCATTCCATTTTAAGTATTAAAACTATATGTAATTGCAACGTAGTTTAAAATTCTTTTTTTTATACAGAGATTGACTGTTTGAATACAGTTTGTTTTTATACATAAACTCTCTGTGCAATGGTCGAATCAGGCCATTGCTCTGTTAACATCTCGAGCTGTTTTTAACGATGTATCAATTTTAAGCTATGTCTTTTATTAACTTCCGTTGTGTGCGTAGCTTATAAGGGAAGGGAATATGAATGCTGTGATAACGGATGCTTTGGGTTCGTGAGTACTAGAAATGAAGGACGGCGGCAGTGATTTTGTAATGTCTAGATTTCCTTTGGTCGTTGTTATATTTGTAAATGACCTTAGTCATTATATGCACAAGATACTCATGCGCACAAGGCGTTTGAAAATAATCGTTCATTAAATTTTTAATCTATTCATTTATTATTATTAGATAGTAATTCTAAATTCATAAGCTCATCATGCGTAATGTGCCAAAAAAAATGTGTATTTCAGTAATATTTTTATTACTTAGCGTGTAATATTATTTAATTTCTAATTAATCTATAGCGATGTTAAGGTATCGCTAATGAAACAGCTTTTACACCTTCAAAACCTCCAAGTGGGTGAGGTGTTAAAACTGTTGTGAGATTTATTATTATATTAAATATTTAAGTATAGAAATTATTCAAATAATTGTGTTACTTATTTATAACCTGTTCCCCATGATGATTTCATCACAATGAGTTAACTACGGTCAGTGGTATTTAACTTTTCTTCACAGACATCACAAACATATGTCAGGTCAGCCATGGTGTCATGGGTCGTATAATATAATAGGTAATGTGTTAGTGGATTTCCTTAATTTTTTTGAATTCATTAAATTATGTATGTATTTATAGCCTATATAATAATTTACCTTATTTAATGGGCACGGAAATCGAAAAACTACCCAAAAAGCCTGGTGGGCTTCGTGCAACCCTAGGGACGCAGTGAGTTTAGCTAGAGTCTAGAAATTGATGGGATTTTTTGTTGAATAACAATGCATAGTCTGTAAAGAAAATAAAAGAAAATGTCACAAAATATACATTAATAATTTAATTTCATTTAGAATACAATGTAGTCACATTGAAGTGTTTCAAGAGTTTACACCTAGTCAACGTACGTATATATAACATAACACTTACTAAATAGTTCAAAGACAACACATACAAAAGTACAGATTCATTCATAGAAAACTATCACTAGAAACATCTTCGAGAATAGCATATACAGAACAAAACCGTTGGGTAAGATACTGGTAGATATTCGTATAATACATTTAATGGAATGATTTCGTTACAATCGTTTGACATAAAAATCTAAATTAATAGTAACTAGATGATATAATTAATGTTACATGTAAAAAAATATAGGCCCAATGGAATGTACAAGCGAAATACGATAACGAGATTAAAATTTTTGTGATTTTTTTCATTTACTGTTTTAACTGAAAATATTATAACTATCCTTGAAGTATAAACTAGACGACCGTGATAGGTCTTTCAGCTAAGCTTGTCTTGGTTCCCCTACATTCACTTATAATAAACCTCTTAGGCACGATGAGCGTTGTCTAAAATATTAGAATTATGTGGAAACGTATACATAATTCCCTAATCGGTTTCAATCAAGCATAGCAATGATTTTGAAACATTTACAAAGTCCGTCATAAATATTTATAGAATAAATTATTATGGTTATTGCAAAGAATACATCAGCTTTAATTACTGTAAAAAGCTCTTCTAGACTTCTCACTACCTTCTAGCAAGGATATCAAATCAAGACGCCATTTCTTATATAATTTAAAATATTTCCACACTTCTATTAAATCAAATTATAG
>DWHU01001461.1:0-12474 GCA_018247975.1 Parides photinus | reverse complement strand
GTGTTTAGTACAGATGGAGACTAACACACTGCCCCAACCCCAAGAAATTGGGAAAAATGGGATAGACAAAGAAGAAGGTCATAAAGAAACTTAAGAACATGAAGCTAATTAATTAAATGAGAGTAGACTATCTGATGTTTTTAAACGAAGGCCAAGTATTCAATTTACGATAATCCATTAAATTTCACAGAAGTCACACAACAAATTACTGAACTCAAGACTAAAATTAATTTTCTCATAGAGTACACAGTCCCATGTAACAATTATTTCCTGGTTTGTAAATTCGTTTGTGAAACATCTCCACTATGCAATTATAACGGTGTATGAAATTTCCAACAGACATGTTCCATAACGTTGTTAATGAAACTAACTCAGCTTAAAATATCCGCCCTAAATAAACAACCTTTATACATATTTTATCTCTTTAATTAAAAAGCGAATTTGTTAAATATATACCATCCATCTACAATACTACTGGTTAATATATAATATCATGTAATGTTTTGTAACGTCTTATAGCGATGACACCCTTAAAGCTTTTTCCGTTCAACTCTTAAATACATGTTACTTACAACAAATACTTGAAATACTAGAAGTTATAACTTTAATATTTAAAGATTTTAACCTTTTACATAACAATTAGGTTGATATTTACTCTCATAGTATTTTGTTTTACGCAATACGACGGGATATGTTATATTAAAATTTACATTTAATACATAATATGTTTTATAACATAATACATATAAATTTACTGGCAGATCTATTCCCTCTCCTCCGATTAGATGTGTATAGTAAAAATATAAGCCTTTTAGAGTGACAAATAACGTCGTTAATAACTTTAGACTTAGCTTTATATTTTTTTTTCAACATTAGCGTAAGAGGGTGAACGATGATTTAAACTCTGATAGCAATGCGTGAAGAAAATTATTATACATACTACGCCGACTCTAAATAATTTAGAAAATAAGTAAGACAATGAGGATGAACACTACAATTTTTATGTAAATAATATCTGTACTGTTAGCTTTATTTATTTATAATCTATAAAATAATATCGTGATCAGACCCTGTTCGCTAATTCGTTTCACGTAACCCAAGACTCTAATACTGACAATTAATGTTCACTTTGTATACTTTAAAATGATTTCTAGGTAAAGGCCTTTCTAGGTAAACTCCTGTCTTTGTATTGTGCCCAGAGTACTTTCTGTGACAACGACATTAGGCAGCCATTCACAACTGCCATTGCCACGACGAGCACCAAATGAAATTACATAAGACCAATGAAATTTAATTTGAAGCAACGAGTTTACCATGCGCGCATCTTATTACATTCTGCTGTAATCGTCTTACTTAACTGACTATTTAATTATATTAAAATTAATGAAACATTATATTCTTTACGAAAATAGTAATTAGTGAAACAAACATTTTATAATTTAGAGCATAACTTAATGTAAACTTTGTGCGTTTCGGTTGGTAATCTGTAGCAATTTCGCTGTTACATTTACAAACTTTTTGTGCTGTGTGAAGTAACAAAACTAACAATACCATTACCTTGATGTTAAATAATACATGTTGACCTTAATGTCGTAACCCAACATAATTTATCACCACGAAACTTGATTCTATTCATTTCAAAGCCCCATTACAATCTAAAAGACAATACTTAATGTTCATACATTCTTTATAGATAGTTAGTACGGTATTTTTTTGATTGCCTCGTTATTTGGTTTAAATGGAAAATATTCTGAAATCTGTGATGCTAAGTAAATGTTAAAATACATGACCGTTAACGAAAATATACGTGCGCGGTCACGTCTTTCATTACAAAACCCTTGTAAAGACTTCTGACGCAAAAGGATAAATCGTTTGTATACAATACATCTTTTCTAACAATACCCAATTTTTAATACCAAAAAAAATTGCAAAAATATAAAAAGAATGTACGGATGCTGTATATGACTTATATTCCCAGTTTTTTTTTATTGTTATTGACGTCAAAACAAGAGATACGTTTCCTGTTGGTAAGTTAACACTCCCCATAATACTTTTACTCAAAATCAGTTATAAGGTTTACTATAATTAAATCATATACCACAATATTTATGCTGTAAGCACACTGTTCCACCTTCACCTATTCGTTACAAACTATTATTGTTAATGATGAAAAATAGCAGATAAATAATGAGTATTATCTTTGCTTGGTTGATCAAATAATACACTGATATATACGTTTAGTTCTATATGCTGATATTTCGTGGCTACGAAAGTGGCTAAGAAACACTACTTAACAACATAAAGTAAAAAGAAACAAACATTACTTTAAAAAGCATTTATTTACATCATTAAAATTGGCGATGATTTTGTTAGAACCAGTACGACTACCAAATAACATTTATAATTCTGGATATCTAATATAAATCCTTAAACATTCTCACTATATACAAGTCAATAAAACTTACAATAAACTTTTTACAGCCTTTAAAATAATTTATATAATACAAAATCCTTCACGTCACAATACAAGACTTGGAACAGAATATGAGAACATATAAATATAATGATATGTAAGCAACATAATGTAACATGGTAACTTAATAAGCAATAGTACTTCTCATAAAACTGAATATTTAGAAAAAAGGTTAGCAAATCTTTCATCAATCATTTCTTGAAGTAACCAGTATTGTCTGCCCATAAAGATAAATCGACTGCCGGGAGTTCGTTACATGGCACTAAACTGTTCCTGTGAATATTTATTACTTATTAATAATCAATAAATCAAAACCGTTAGCACGAGTAACATCATCTGATCACATTTATGATCACAAATACCATAAAACAAGAATGTAGTGAAAGCGCAGCAAACTCTGTGAATGAAGTAATGGCGCACCTACATATTGTGTAATGTGGCAAGAAAGGTCGCATGTTATCACACATCATCACACTAATATAACCAGAGTTTTACGCTATTTTTTAAACAATGAACATGTAAAATAAATATTAGATTATAAATCTATCAAAATAATATAGCTTACCCAAGTGATACTTGCTCGAAAGCCTTTGGTTGCATTAGATATATGTTGTCGGCATTGTCACAAAGTAACCGAGCCATCGAAGATCCCCGGCGAATCGATTGAAGTTGACCTATTCATTACATTTTATAAAATGATTAATATTATCTACATTTCTCAATAACATTACACCATACTTCAAATAGACTGAAAATTACCAATATGTCTAAATTATAAAGCATATTCTTGCATAAGTGTACCTAATTATCAATGTGAAAGTAGGATGTACAAAATATTTAATTTTTTTTCACAAGTATAAAATTTCAAAAGTTGAGTTTAATAGTAAGACTGGCATAAATAATTTGTGGTGCAAAGTAGTTCTTTAGTTTACTAACCTTGCTTAAGTTTAAAGTAAAAAAAAACATTCAGGGGAATCAGATATTAGACACATAATTTGCATTAAAATAATATTGCGACTGTAAATTAAGATGTAAGTTGACCTATCTTTCAAGTTGGATCAAACTACACAGTGTGCAATTTTGATTAAGATCAGTTAATTAGTTTAGAAGTCTATCATGGACAAACACTTTAACTCGTAATTTGTATTTAATAACATTACAGTCTTTTTTTACTTACTAGGCGTAAAAGCGGTTTCTCGATTTTCGCCATTTTCATAAAAGTACCGATCGCCAGTTCGGGTACGATAAAACTGTTCGGTGAGGATACAAAGGAAGGTCGGCCCCGCCTGCGCACCAGGAACATTACGCTCTAAGGACCCAGCTACCACCAGCTCCACGTCATCCGGGGTATCGTATATAGTTTGCAATATTTGTACATTCTGCGAAAAAGAAAAAATATTTTGGTCGTAATTTATACTAACCCTATCTATTACGTTCAAACAATAATATTAATTAATTACATTTAACTAATATAGTATATCTGATTTAAACGAAAATTGGGTATTTTCATATACATGGAAACAATACAAAACACCGTATAACAAATGTAACGTTATTAGATGATTACAGTAAAAATACACTTTTCAATAAAAGGCTGAGTAATTGTAAACAAAAAACCAAGAAACGTCTTTTTACACGATCCATTCAATTTAACTACCACCAAGACATTCAAACACAATATTTATTCAATTTCCTATCTCAACAACTGAAAGCAGAAATTATTAACTGCGATTTTGTACCACGATATTGAAATTCACTTTGACGTAAAAGTTATAAAATATTAGATAATGCAGCTAATACAAAGAATACGTATATTAGAATACGTATATAGATATCCAAGGTTACCATATTGCCAATTATGTACTTCAAAAGTTTAAATACAGCCTACGATTTTATTAAGATAGAGATAATATTAATTACATTATAATACATCGTTTCCTATAGTGTCTTTAGATCTAATTTAAGCGTAATAACTACAAAATACAGTCTGAATTTACTGTGACGTTCTAACGCTTTTAATAAAATATGAGAGACATGACAAGGAGAAAGAAGAAAAAAATACATTTATTTTTTTTTGTAATTTTAAAGAGAACAACTTGAATGATTTTTTTAAAAAATTTATATCAGGATGTTTTAGAAAGACTGTTAACCTCTATGTATATGCCCTGCTCGTTTCAAATACTAAATTGTACCGTTGACCTCCACAGATACGATCTCTTGTTATATAAACATTCTTAACGCGAATAATATAAGAGAGGAATTATTAAGCGGATATTACATTTTTCTATAATAAAATACCTTTTCAGATATAAAGTCGAGCATGTCGTGGAAGCTGTTGGGTACTGGAAGGTTACAGGCGGCTCTTGTGGATATATAACTTCCTAATCCATGATCACGGCCGCGTTGAATATCCGTCGCTCGTAAATCACCGCCGTACGTATTGTTGCGCCTAATAAAAATATAGTTTACTAAACCTTTTTAATAATTAATCTAAACATCTCCTGATCATTGTTTTACGGGTCTTATTATGACGTAATTTATTTAATGATAACAATTGAAGTTCAAACTAAGTTGTATCTGATAATAATTCCATTCTTTGTGGAGACATTAGGTATATTTAATATAAAAAATAGAGTTTAATTCAACGCTTAGGTTAAGAAAAACAGTTCATTACATTTATTTTTTAATATCTATTACTCAATACAAGATAATTATTAGTATTATACAACAATAAAAGACATGTTTCCAAATTTTGATGATTGAAAATGTTGGAAACATTTCCAACTTTTTGTTCAATGATCAAATATTACTAAATAATTATTCATTGAATAAGCTTACTTGAAAAGGAACTGAGTAATTTCAATGTCCCAGAATTGATCGCTGTAATCCTGCGGTTGTACCGTTAGACCCCTGGTTAAATCGTCAAACACGTTATTGATTTCCAACAACAAAGGTCGATTAAACCAGTCGCTCATACGAACAGCACCGGCTAATTTACGATTTTCGGTGATCATTCTGGAAGTAAATCAAGGAAATAATGGAATGCTCTGTAATTATAAAATTGTAGATTGTTTTTGTGTATTTAAGTAACTTACTGCAAATATCCTCGGATTAATGTGTGGAAATGTCTGAACGCTGCAGTAGCATGCTCGTCGAGGACCGATGGATTGACAGTTGGATTATAATCATTAACGTAGCCTTTTGCTCCGGGGTAAATGAGTTTATTCTTTACCATATTTTGAAAACCTGTCAAATATATACATAACAAGTACATGTTATACTATTATTAACACTTTAATTACTTATTTCATCATGAATTCAAAAGAATTTAGTACAACAAGAAAAGGTCTCCTACTAAACAAACTGGGTATCAAATGAAGATAGCAATATTTATTAATGCCTCTTTTAATAGTTTATATAATTTTTTTCCAAGAATACATAACGGTTTATGTATAATATGTGATAATTGGTTAATAATTTTTTTTATATAAACTATGCAACAAACTTTGTTTTTACATATAAAACAAACTTAGATGTTCCGTGTTTTCTAAATATAGAGAAGAATTTTAACTCTCAATAACTTGTATAAAATTTAAATACAATAGGGATGGGTAATTATCGCGTGTGAGAACCATTGAGGATATAACTAACGAAGGTACTTACCTAAGAAAATAGGCAAATATTCGTAGTAATTGATATGTTGTATCTCAGCGATGTGAATTCGTCGTGCCTCCTGATAGATTGTTTCATCGTCCCAGTACGGATTAAGCTTTGCCAACGTATCTGCGATACGGTTATGTTCCCGCAGTAAAATAATTTGCAGAATCGTCAACTGAGGGTTCTGATTCACTCGAATATCGCCTAAAATTTACAAAATATTGCTCAAAATAGATAACTGCAACTGGGTGACTTAATTTATTTATACACAATTGTTTAGCTCAAATTTTTCAACAATGGCGTCATCAAAAACTTTTACGTTCAAACTAAAAATAATTCCAGATACTATGCAAAAATTTACTATAAACAATATTCGGAGTTTACGAGTACAATTAATAACAAATATATTTTATAAACTCATGACACAGTAAAGCGTGATATTAAACAAATTTCCCAGTGGAATAACTAGTCCGGTGTAATTTCCAATTGAACGCGATTTCAATATACATACAAAGAAACAAAATTATATACTAAAAATAATGAATTGCAGAAAAGTCAAGGAACTGGTAAATAAATAATTTATTAAACCCTGTAATAAGTTTTGTTTTTATGGACGTTTTAGGGTTTTACTAAGTTATTCACGATTTTGTCAATAGTAATTATTGCGTGGATAGTTCTTACCGGCTAAATAGCAAGGTTCATTGACGGATCGCGCTGATTCACAGGTCAGTGTGATGTTAGGATCCTGTGGTGGCCATTCCCTACCACTGCGAACGAGGGTTGTTAGGCGACCACCAACATAAGCACGGATAGCAGCCGCTTGCGTAGCGCTACTGCCGTACACCAGCGACAGGTCCATGTAAGCTGTTACTGTTGATAGCTATTTCAAAAAGAATTCACCTTTTGAAAACCAGAACACTATCATCATTTTAAACCAATGTTAATTTAAGAACGAATCATAAATAAACACTCTTAATGGAGGAGTAATTCTTATAAAGAATTGAACGGACGGATAAAGACCTCTCAACTTTTACAATATCACCGAACTTTAATCAGAAAAAACTAAGATTTAGTTTAATTATTTTTTAGGTTCGGAACTAATATTAAATGGAAATATACTTATGGTTTTTATCGTAAAATATCATGGTTAAAGTGAGTAAAACAAGATACCGGTTCTGCGGGTTGCGAAGGGGAAGTACAACCTCTATCGCGTGTTGTTGTGGTCCTCACGAAGTTCATACACTGCGTTCCCTGTGACGCGTGAATGAGATCACTTGGTGGAACAAGTATCGGAGCACATGTGGGGTTAAATGTAGAATCTGGCGCTAACTGCCCGCTGTCGTCACAGCATGTTACTAAATCCTTATCTGAAATAATAAATAAGTATTCAAACCTTGAATATCACAAAACATAAAGAGAAATAAACTCCGACAGCGCTGAGATTAATATTTCAATGACTAATCAATGAATAATGTTAATGAAATCAATCGGGGTCACAAATTATGATATTTATACACAGCTCAATAAAAAAAACATTGGCTACGGTTAAACTATTGTCATGAGATAATAGGCGATTAGATTGGATGTTTTTATTGACAACTATTTACATTTACTGTACTATCTGGTATTACAAGACACGAGTAAAAGTAAACAGAAACATAAAACCAAACGCTATAATATTAAGTTAATAAAATTGCCTCGGCAAGATATTGAGATGAGATCAAAACAGCGGACAGCAGCTTAAGGAGATAAGTGTGACTACAAACAATACTACGTACGCACCAACTATGATTTCTTTTTACAACGAATAGACAAACAAGCATCACTTGATTAGGGGGGTTCTGCTTGTCTGTATCTATAAGACGATAATAAAGACGCACACCACAAAAAGCGCACAGAAAAGTTATTAGCTACAGTACAAAATAAACAGACAACAAAAAGAAAAGTTAGTAGAAAAATATATGATTAAGAATTTTAAAGTTAAAATATCCAATAACACCTCAAAAAATTTAATTCCTCAACTATTGGAAATGTTTCATTAACGAAGTATTTACATTAATGGATTGAAAGTAGAAAATAAGATATGATTGTAAGTGAAAACTATTGTAATTATTGAGATAAAAATAGAATAAGTTTAAGTATATAACAAGTACTTCAGGTTTTCGTGAAACAAACACTGTTTGAGACGTAAGTACTTTTTGATGGAGAGTTTAAAAAAATGTCTGGACTTACGTGTTTGAGCTACACCAGCAGTCAATGACATGTCGTGGGTGATAATCTGGCCCCACTGTTGTGCGTTCAAATTCCAAACGGGATCGATTAGTTGTTTATCCGGGAAGAGCCGCAAACTAATTTCACGTGGATTTGGCAATTGACGTCCCGTCTGAGATAAAGGCAGAGCACTGACACCTAAAACAAAATTGTTAAGAGACTGTTTTCATTTTATTAAATGTGTTGCTGGAAATTATAAAAAAGTTGTATTCTATGAGAGTTTTACTCGCTTACTACGCGAAGTAGACTGAAGACTATCAGAATTTGACTTACCATCGCCATAGTTATATTGCACCAAACGACCGTAAGGTGTCTGTGGCATTCCCCATATTGGCGTCTGTAAATTATTACAAGAGCCGTCTATAGATCTGTATCGAGATTTGGAACAGAAGGCAGGAGGCAGACCGCATGTTTGTACTGCCGGGTCAGGCCCGTTACTAAGCGGTGGCGGTGGATTGCTAAAACTGTGAAAACACTTCAATATTACGTTTTTAAAGACTACTACGATAAAAACTCATAAAATTATACATTGGTCTACGATGTCTCAAAACATATTAGCTCTAAACAGTAAAACAAAAACTATGAACAAATAAATCAAAAGAAATTTTGTATGCCAACAAACATATTCAAATCATACTGCTAAAATCTTCTTTAACTTTATATAAACAATTCAAAAACCTGTAGAGATTAATAAAAAAGGGCAAAGTGTTCAATTAAGCTTACTATATTAGTGCTTAACCAAAACATAGATCCAAAATAAGCGTAAATAAAAAAAATAACCTGTATGATGTAGCTCCGTACGGCTGCTTGATATTCAACCCTTGGCTGAAGATAATACACTTGTTAAACACAGGTACTGATTCACATGCAACACATAGTTGTGAAATTAACAACAATTAACAAAACATATAAATACTCTAATTCCAACCACCGGTGTTTTTTACATCTTTTACGAACAGTAGTGCAAAAGGTCAACAATATACAGTGCAAGTAATTAGTAACAACTGGTATACAATAACATGGTGTCTTTTGTATTTAATATTTCAACTGTGAAGAAAGGTTTCTGAACAATTAACTCTTCATTTGGCACTACTGAAGACACTATCCACAAATTATTCTTGATTGGGAACATGAGAAGCAATGTTAAATAAAATGCAATTTGCTACGCAATATTCTAATTTCTTAGCCATTTTATCAGTTGTTTGATTTAGAGACACTTCCTCTCATACTACTAGATTACACGTACATGTACATGTTTCTTAATAGATATTTCATGTAGATGTAAAAAAAACTCCTATAAAAGCGACATTTATATAAGCAGTATTTAATTTACTACCTCAGCACAATTTTCGAAAATATGTGCTACCTGTCTTCGTCCCCAAAGTTTTCTAGTTTTTCATTACCCAAATAAAAACAATATAAGTTACATAAATTATTACCGATTTTTTTGTTCAAGAAAATGTTAATAAGTGTCTGCCTAAAGTTACAGAATTGTACGATCTGTAATTGATTTTTGCCTCTTACCCAAATCCGTTAACAGGCAACCGCAAAGGTTGTGAGCTTGGTTTGAAGACCACTTTAGAGGTACTGGGAAACTGGTAACTTAAAGGCGATACAGACTGAAAAAAAGACTGCATGTGGCTGTTTAAAAAATTAAAATAGCCACCGTTGACCATGCTACATAATACGAGCAATAGTATGGAAGTAGATTTCGCCATCGTCCTAAAACAAAGAAAAACATAAATGGTTACCGACGTTTGTTATTTATATTAAGGCATTTCCTCATTGTTTTGCCCATTTCCCAAATTATTTGGGATCGGCGCAGTATGTCAGTACTATACATGCATTCCTGTCAGACGCTAACTCATCATTCACTCCTTTCCATTGCTTATCATCTCCCACACAATCCATCCATCGTTACTTCGGTCTTCTTCTTCCTTTCCGACCAAACACATTCATACCTAAAACTATAGTATATTCGTTTCCTCTCTACGCAAAACATGTCCGTACCAGGACAGCCGATTATCTTTCAACTTTTCTACCATTGGTGCCACTTTAAATCTTCTTCTTATGTATTTCTTCCTGATCTTATCCATTGTAACTACACTCATCCACCTTAACATTCTCATCTCAGTTAAACGTATTGATGAATTTATGCCGAAAAGTATCTCCATATGTTATATAACCTCAAATTAAAAGTTATTCCGCACAAGGTATGTGAACAAATTACAACATTTTATTTAAAATGATGCGGTCAAGTTCAATTACCGCCCTTATAAGGTTTATGTAGGACCTACATGGCAAAAATTAATTGAATTGCTCGAGATTGTGTGATGATTTCTCACGGCTTATATGGCTCGAGGTAAAAACCAGTTTTGGACATTGAAATAACGTAGGTCACAAATGTGATTATACGTAATGATCGCATGCTTTTTCACTTCATTTCATAAGAATTATTGCAACCAATCACTGCAGTATACTTTGAAATGCATCCAAACACAATATAATGGCGCCATATTTTATTAATTCGCTTAAACTATTAATATATTGAAACTAAATTAAATCGATGTATCAGTGAAGTTTTTTTTTTTCATCCCTCTAATTGTTCCCACTGTTGGAACTCGGGGCCTCCTCTCTTAACGGAGAAAGTTTTGGCCATAATCCACCACGCTGGCCAAGTGCGGGTTGGCGGATGAAGCCAGTGATATTTAATTTCTTAAAGCGCACATAACTCAGAAAAGTCATCGGTGTGCGCCGGATTCGATCCCGCGACCTCCGAATCGGAGGCCGAGGTCCCAAACCACTTGGCTATCACGGCTTGTTGGCTTGGCTATCAGTGAAGTTAAATATCAATAATTATAATGTGAGCAGAAATTAATAAACTCATTAATGATACAAGTTTGTTTTCTACAGACCAACTATTATAAAATAAATTAAATATTGTATTAAACCTATGTAAAAACTCAGGTATTATATATAAATGTACTCAACATAATTGAAATATGATTTATTATAAACGATCGGTTATTAATTTTCATCTCTGACACATCCAAAAATCCAGTTGAGAAATGTGTGTAAATATTTCGACAGTTTACATCACCACTCGAGCTGTCGGTAACTGTAATAACTCATTGCAAAAGTTATTAAGTTGATGCAATATCAATTTAACTTTGTATATCTTTCGATTACTTTACAAAAACTTTTAAATACTTAGTTTTCTGTACAAATTATTTAATTTGTAGATAAATGTGATCTGTCTGCCAGAATTAATTAAGGCTGGCATTAAAAACATAAACGTATCTCGAATCTCAGTTCTTTTATTATAGTTTAACAGAATTCCGTCCTCAAAACGCTTTAAATTTAGTTGACAAGGATCTCTCCGTGACATCTTTTACTGATGGTGAAATCTTATCTTTTTTTTTAAAAAATGTCTTTGAAATATTTATCGAAGTTATAACTGCATTTAGTAATGAGTAGCTTGCTTTTACCTTTTTGTAATAAGATCTCGTTTGTGTACCATCGTTGATATACCTACTTTAGTTAAAAATTACAATATAATGCATATTTCAACATTATTACAATTAAAAACAGTTTAAGGGTTAATTTATCATTACAATTTCAACTTAACTATAGTCAAACAGTATATATGCATTTCTTTTAGTAAATTAACGATTACCGCAATAATTTTTTTTTAACCTAGCGAAGTCTTTATATTGCTGTGATTAATGAATGGAGAAGTAAATTTCAGTTATTTGTACACAGCAAGGTTGTTGAATCTTCAAGGATTAAAAACCAATCTTTAACCATGTAAATTACTTGGAACCAAACAATTTCCTTCACCTTATACAATGAGACATGAAGGTTTTATTGGAAGACTTCAACAATATATTAACCTAAATACTTGTTCTATTTTGTTTTCATATAGATAACAATTATCACGATGTCAGTAAATATTGTAATAAAATATTTATCGGTAAACAACTTAACTTTACTTAATTTAAGAAATTAAATATCACCGGCTTTATCCGCCAACCCGCACTTGGCCAGCGTGGTGGATTATGGCCAAAACTCTC
>DWHU01001460.1:0-12476 GCA_018247975.1 Parides photinus | reverse complement strand
ACGGTTATCAAACATAATCTAAATAAAATGTGACGATAGGTAGGATGTTTACATAGTCTACCCTTGAGATCAACATCAAGGTTATCCACAGCGCCTTTCAGACAGGGACCCATTAATTTCTTTTACGTAATACATTATCATTCATATAATTTGAAGTGCTCATACGATAATGCTGTATTTTCATAGTAAACTACCAATCTGAACAAAAATGATTAAAAATTATATCTTCATAGTACATACACTAGTTGTTACTATATAGTGCTTCATATATTACTGATAGGTTACATAAACCGTATATAATATAATTCGATTTGCATAATTCAATACGAACTTGTAAAAAGTTAAAACTAAAATTAAATAACAAAATGACAATAGTGTAGTCGTTAAAAAGTCGTAATATTTTACGAGTGCCGTCGCTTAATGAAGCACCGTGATAAATTTTTATTACCCACATAAAATATTACTGAAATCATGTTATAAGGAGTAACACAAAACATTATATTAATATATGTAATACGTTAAGACATAAACGTTGGAAAATATATTTTAAAACTCTATTTTAGGGGAAAGTTTGCACAAATTTTTTCAGCAACATTTAACCCTTAGTACTAAGTTTCCATTTAATTAACTGCTTAACCTTACGTAAATAATGATTCGAACTTTTTTCCCCTTTTTCATTGTAATTTATTGAACCGAAGATAAATAGTAATAAATTGTACATTGAAACAGTTTTACAATAAAACCTCTTATTTATCTAAGTTTAACCCTTTTGAAATTTAAAGGTTATTTAGTTATTACTAATTATAGATGTTATAACAAGTTAAGTTTGTTTATAGTTTTTATATTTCTACAATGATAAGTTTTCTTGATGTATAGAGTATTAAAGATTACATCAAAATTATTACAACAGATATCATTTTAAATTGTTTAATTATTACATTAAATTTGAAATATATTTAATGTACTCTTATTGTATACATAAAGCCACTCTAGCTAAAACAACGTTCACTTATCTTTGGTCGAGTAATATATAACAGTACACCTAAAAAATAGATCTACCTAAACGAGCTGGCAGGATTTAATCTTCTACTGGCTTCTTCTAATCGGAGTGACAGAACCAGGTAATCTATAGACCAAGTCCAAGAGATTGATGGGAAAAAACAAGGAGAGGTTCATCTACCAGGAAGCCTACATTTTCTTTAGGTTATAAGGAAAACGGCCTATCTGTAAAAGTCACCAAGTAACTAATATATGTACATATTACTTTATATGTTGTTGGTCTTTAGATCCAACTGGAATAGCCTAAACTAGAGTTAACGTGTAATTAAAAGTAAAAAATTGCAAACGCATATTTCCACCAATTCGTTTATTTTCGGCTAACTAGAGGCAGTAAAAATTCTCTGCTAACAACTTTAAATACTAACAACAACGGAAAACAATAAAAATTCTCCACCGACCACGGTACGGTACAGCGATTCCGAAAAAAAGTGTTTGCTACGGTTTTTTATTACATGTGAATTTTTACTTTAAATAAACCTTGAAACTGGATAATTCAGTTAATTAGGTTTGTTACGCTCTTAAAATACTCGTACTTTATCAGCTGGACGACAATGTTGGTGGGTAAGTATTGCCTAAACCATAACCAGATAAAGTGGTGTCAAGTTTAATATTTTTTTATTTTTGCTGTATCTTAACGAATCGATTTGTTTTTATTTAAGTCTTTAACACATGTTCATGCCCTCAACAAATTTTTGCTGATATTTTACTTTCTGTTCTGCACTGATTGTTAAAAATTCTGATTTCTTTTTGTATTTCTGCAGCTGATATTTTTACAGAGAAAACCGAAAGCAAATTTCAAAATTGAAAAAAAAATATTCTTTTTTGAATATTTTCAAATTTGTACAGAGAATAATGGAATAATGTATTTTTATCACAATTTAAACGACATTATGACTTTTTTATAGATTCTAATGAAAAGTAAGAAATTAAAAATAACTTTAATCGTATACTTTGTCTAGTACGGTATTCTCATTAAAATGAAAGACAAGAGAAGTGGGTCACACTTGAAGCTCGGCGTAACTTAATACAAAAACTCATTGAAACCAGCTTAATAAAGTACATATTGGTATTTTAAATTAACCAGGTTATAATATTTTTTGCGACAATACAGTAATAACGAATTTGCGAATAATTTTGAAAAGGAATTGATACAAAAAAGTTTAACATAAACTGTGCTTTAGTACTTTGAAAACTACGTTAATATACAACCTGATAGACTACCTAATAGGTAGGTAGTGATAACTACCTAATAGACATCAACTGTAGAGCATAAGTCACATCTGTATCTCCACATCGATCCTGTATATATTCATCAAATCGTCGATGTAGAAACTAGAAGTGAACTTATAAATTTGAAACGGTTCGATAGAAATTATCTACAAGCCAATATGAGCAATATCAGTCAGTAAGCATTAAGCATCATCAAGAGTCTTTAAAACCCAAAACCCATAGCAAATATTGGGGCGTTTTCTCAAAAGTAAAGAGTTGAAGTTATATATATATATATATGTATATCCTAATAATGTTATAATTAGGATATACATATATATAACTTAAACTAAGTAATCTTAATACATTTTTAGCTGGTCTCATGCCTTAATAGTCTGCATGAATTTATTTAAATTCGTTAGAATATTCGTTAATGTACGTGCATTATAAAGCTTGAATGGAAAAAACTTTTTGCAATTTCTGTATTATCCATCGTAAAAACAAGAGACTTGATAATTTTCAGTTTGAACAATGTTTTCAACATAATACAACAATAGAGAGAAATCACGAGTAATACGGTTTTAATTTTATTTTTATTCAACAAAAAGCGAATGTTCGCTTGAGGGTTAGTGATAATTGGAACGTTGTCTATTCTATAATAATATTTCGTTAAGTCCCAGTAATGCCGAAGGCGTTATTTTCTGTGTTTATCCATCTTAAATATGCATATTAGTAAATATATCGTTATTATAACATGTGACTATAATTTTTCTCAGTCCGCGATCTTACGATTTTCGGTATTAGTAACCTACAACGATTTATACTATTTGATTTTATATCTGTAATAACATGAATACATACTTTGTTAATTGTTAAATATGCCAACGGATACATACCGGTATAAAATAATATTTCAGTTTGCTTTTCATTGCTATTATAATTTACAAGTAAAATATAATTATTAAACTTTTTAATTTGTGGGTGAGGGCGAAAGGCTTTTTAGAATTAATCCATGGGAACTGTTGTTGAAGTGCACTTGTGATGATATTTATTGTTAACATGTGTCTGGAATGCTGTGGGAACTCAACATATATAATGGTGTTTACACGGACATAACTATCGTACGTTTAAATAATCTCTCAACATCAGAACGTGTAGGAAAAAAATATTGCAGGATTTAAAATAAACAATTAAATCTCTGAAGATCTGTAGAAAAAAATTAAAGATGAAGCAGTCAAATAGTTCTCATTTAAGAAAGTTTAGTTTAAACTTGTGTATAGAAATAATTAAATTAATAATTTTACAATTTAAACAAAGCAAATAACAGGTAAAAGTTAAATTTCTTCGCGTTTTTTTATTCGTGCGTATTGCCCCAATTTTTTTTTTGGCATGGAGATAAGTCGAGATGTTTGCTTGATGGTAAATGAAACGCTTGAGTATAACAATGTGACGATAGAATAAATTAGTAATTTCACGAGCACCCTTTAAATAAGAACACTGCAACGTCTTTATATTCTTTTCGTTGCAGAAATAGACACTGTAATGAATATAACTTGACCTACACACAAACGGATTACAAATTACAAATACTAAAAATAGCTCCGAAATATTTATGAATGCATTAAAATATCTTTTACGTTCTTAATTTAATCGTACCTATTCAGAAATTTGAAATTGTTAATTAGAAGCTAAAAAGGTCAAAGGTATAGCGGACCGGCAAAAAATCATTCATTCATTAAACGTACTGCTGACTTGAAATGAATATTTATGTCGTGCTAATATTTTTCTACTCCATAAGCCACCCTTGTCTCGATGTAATATTTTTATCGCGAAGGCCATCATTTGATGTGTTATTTCGCCGTTACATCGAAAAAAAAGAGAAACTGTTAAAATTCAAAAACTTTCCTTGACGTAATAATTATACTCTACAATCAATAGTATTAATTAAGTGCTAATTAATCAGCATTTGTTGACTGTTGGAATATTGATTTCAAACAGTATTTTCTTTTTCCTAACTAAGTGATATTTACCGGTTTAATATTTTAACAGTACAACAATTAACTGCTAACTATTGTCTGTCATCCATACCTTTAAAATCTCTTTTCACTGAAGCATGTCTTCGTATCCTTTTTAAGGATACAACCTTGCCTCCAAAAGTTCGGACAGATTTACCTCCCTCGGGACGTATACAAAAACAGGTTACGGGTACATTAAACAATATTAAACAAATAGCTCGGAGGTAATTTCCATTGCGTTACATACGACGAAAAAAGGTTACATTGTATTTATTTCTCTTCTTGAAGTAAATTACTGGTCGCAGGTCTTTGTAGCTTATACTTGCTGAAAACATAAAATATTTAATGGGAACATTTTTATTACGTCAATGTAAACTGTATAATCAATCTCTTTCTGTACCGCAATATACTTGGAATAAGAAGGCCGCATTTTATTTCATTCCTCCAATACCCAAGCAAATACTACTTCGTTTATCTTCAATGCTTCTGACGCTTAACAATAGTGTGCAAACATTATTGTTTTCTGGTTTAAAGGATGTTGTAGCTAGTTAAATTACTGGGGTATCGAGACTTAACATATTATATTTAAAGGCGACGACCACAGTATTTTGCTTATTTTTTTATTTATTTTTTTATTCTTATTTTCTCTTATCTTATTATTGATTCCTGAGATACAGGTTAGAATAACCTAGTTCAGGAATCAGGGGCTCCAAGAATTGATGACAATGACTGTAATGCGATAAAAAAAAAAAGAGAAAAAAAAACATTAGGTCTGTCATTTAAATTGTTAGCATGAGAGGATTCCCCGATTAAACTCATATAGAAACAATTTATTATTACTTACATGTAGTATGCATATAAACTTTCAGTGTTTTTTTTTGTTGTAACAAGTTTTAACTCTATCCTAATCAAGAGCTAATAATCGAAAACACTAGAATTATTACTTTTAATATTTATATAACAAAAACTAGTATTAACTGGGGAAAAACCTCCTAATTATCGTTTTTACGACTGATGTGCATATTGTTAACTCGTCACCTTTTGTGTGACTTTGTAAATTTTCCTTGTTCATAAAACATTTATTTAAACCGTACTTGAAATATTGTTGTAATTTTTCCAAATTGATATCAATATATTAATAAAAAACCAAAATTATTGTCATTCTTAACTACAACAACAGAGAAACGGAATACAATAAAAAAAACTACTGTTTGTACTTTTAGTTGATAAGTTAATAACATTCAATCAAAAGACACTTTAAACAATTATTAATGTAAATAATACCCCACTTGACCAAATACACATCTTTCATTAATAATTCATAGTTTACATTAAACAACAGGTAGCGAGTTCTTAAATGTAGTTTGTGAATGCAAAACAATAATTACCATCAATCAAAATTCAAACAAGTTAATTAGGCGAATGCTACACTGTTTTAGTAAGTAAACGATGGTACAATAGCAATACAGCTAATCGCTAATTACCTTTTTATTAAGCTTTTCTTTTTACGGATAGGAAAAACAGAAAATCTTCATCTGCATGTGAATTTTAAATTTTACAAGGCTTTACTTGTAGTATTACTTCGTTCCGGTTTGAAGGTTATCATAGGTAATGAAATTACTGGGGTGACGAGATTTCTTATGCTTCAAAGCAACGAGCGCAATGTTGTGCTGTGTGCAATCCTTACTAATTTTTTTTTGTTCCAACCTGTATGTTCCCACTGCCGGGAATCGGCCTTCTCTCATAATGAAAAAGTTTTTGGCCTTAACTCACCACACTCGCCAAGTGCGGGTTGGCTGATAAAGCCAGTGATATTTAATTTTTTAAGGCGTACATAACTCAGAAAAGTCATCGGTGCGCGCCGGATTCGATACCGCGACCTCCGAATCAGAGACCGAGGTCCCAAACCACTCGGCTATCATGGCTCGTTCTCTTCTACTAATAGCACATTGTTATGGACAGAAGTCACTTACCATCACGCGAATGTCTGACTAGTCTCTTCACTTCTTTAAATAAAATAACCAAGTAGTCATGAGCTCTAAAAAGTGTCTAGTGTGATGGTATAGATATATAAACAGAAATTTCTGGCGGATTGTAATAATCAATGCACAAAATGTGTGCACCGGATTTATTGCCACTTTTTTAAACCTCTTTTCTGCTTACCGGAAGAAATTTCGTATCGATATAATAGGTGCCTTTGCACTTATTTTTATATATTTCTAATATAATTTCTGTGTGCCTAAATAAATAATTAATACAACTACTACCACTACCTACCTACCTATCTTTAACTAAAATTACATGGATTAAATACTATAAAAGATGAGTGCCAGGTGAGCAACAGGTTGTATTTTAAAGAATGTGAACTCTGAATTTCTCTATTTGCTTAAGTTTGTATTTGTAATTAAAGTTGGTATATATTGTTAGTAGTACATAGTTGATTAGGGATAATGGAGATGGCATAGCATTGCTTAGGCTTAAAGCTTCTAAAACAATAAAGATAAAAAAAGGAATGTGAACTTTTTCACATTAATAGAAAAGAAAATAATACTTAATAAATACTTTAATATGAAATGTTACATTATACAAAATAAATAGTCACTAGAATAAGGTCTCTTCACTGTCCAAGGATTCCGCGCTCCTACGATTACGTGATTTAATTCTAAGTATCTGTCGCGGGTCCGTTTTGACGTGAGGATTCCAATTCGGAATGACAACATCGTGGTGTGTGGGCTTCTTCAAGCCCGCAATTTGAAGATCACGAGGTAACCGCGCGTATATTGGGAGCCTTGGTCGGGAAGTTACAGGTCTAGTTGGCGACAGCACCGGAAACAGGTCCGGGTATTGGATACTCCTTGCGTTACGGCGATTGTAGCCCGGGTGTGTGGCACCGGTGTCCCTGCTGCCGCTGGATGTGCTGTGACTTCCACCTGAGTGCTTCGAACTGCGGGAATCGAAACTTCTCGCATACCTCGTGTGTGGGTCCATCTTTACATCGTCAATATATTGAGGTAAATAAGGATGATCTCCCGTAGAAGGTGCTCTATCTATGTTGCTATCTTGGTACAACCAGAGTGGTTGGTCGTTAGCTTGACGAGCTGTTCGAATTATCGTCTTCTGGGGAGGCGGTCTGTACGTAGGTCTAATAAAACGACCTTGACACAATGACTCACCGACTAAAAGCGCAAGAACTAGTGTTGCAAACTTCAACATCTTCAATGATGTAGTTAAACTTAAGTCTTGAAGTGAAATGCGTGCTGTGGTCTAGAATCGTGGATATTTATACGGACGCTTGAGGAAACCACCGGGTAAGTACCTTGCGTTATACGCACCTTAAAAAACTGGGAAGAACCTAACGTTCGATAACCGAATACATTTCTTTCGTTGAACCTTGACTGTCTGTGATAACCTTTAGTGGCGGGTGATAATTAAAATTTTATTTACGGTTATTACAGCGGGATTGTACCCGATATGAGGTTTGAAGTATCGTTTAATGTTTATTATAGTTTAGATACATTTCATATCTATATATATAGAAGAAAGTCGTGTTAGTTACAACACTTATACGAATACAGAACGGCTAAACCGATTTTCATGATTTTTGTCTTTTTGAATTTGTCTTCGTCGGGAATAAACTATAGGATATTACATTTTTGCTTCACCACCATAAAAAATCTAAAATCCGTTTGTGTCCAGACGAGAAACGTGAGTAGGAAAAGAGTGCCGGATCGAGTTGTATACGGTGTTGTAATTTTTTCAGAAAAATCAGACGATCAAAAATGCTCATTTAACTTTTTTCGATTGAACCCGCTGTTGTCGAGTTATAATTAAAAAAAGTTTATGACAATTTGTTGTGACTACATCATTCAAATAGCAAGGATAACCTATATATTTATTACAACTAACGTAAATTATTATAAAACGTAATTTAGTTAGTATAATTAAGAAAATACCATTTGAGACTGTCATCTCTATTTATTACTATATTACTGGACTAGGAAAATACCACACGCAACAACACAAAAATACAAAAATATCAATAAATTTATTAAAAAAATCCTAAATCTGCTCATTCATTGCATTACATCACACCACTAATAGGCAGAGCAAAGTTCACCGGGACAGGTAGTGACGTATAAATAGATTTAT
Source organism: Parides photinus (assembly GCA_018247975.1). Classification (NCBI taxonomy): domain Eukaryota; kingdom Metazoa; phylum Arthropoda; class Insecta; order Lepidoptera; family Papilionidae; genus Parides; species Parides photinus. The sequence continues at coordinate 4,044 of DWHU01001460.1, read as the reverse complement.
ACACATTTTCAATTTAACTTAAAACAAACAAATAACAACAGGCGGACTTAAGTAACTTTTTTAGTTACGTTTTAAGCAATATTTATATATTTGTAACCTGTACAATTTTTTTTCACCGGACAAAATATTAACGATATTGTACTAAACAGAACATAACTGTATTAAACATAGTATAATTTAAGACATAGGTCATTGCCTTTTTTCAATCAGAGAACTTGCTGTTGTTTAAAAACCGGTTTGGCAGAGGAATAGGCATCTTTAGGGAAAGTATTCACAATGAAATAGCAACAAACTGCTAAACTTGCAGTGAATGAAAGTATGAATTGTGTCTAACTAATAAAAAAAGTATAACAATAATCACAGTGTTTTATACAAAATATTAAACATAAGTCGATGTAAATAGTTATTGCCTGTAAGATAGCTATTATTAAAAAAAAAGCAACGATTAAATGTTTCGTTAAAAGGTTTATTGGACAAATGGAGCAATAATTTAAAATGTTTACTGTATAAATTATAAGTACTAATTTTTTATGATAAGAATAACTATAAGATGCTTCATAATTTAATTATCTACTGCACTCTTTTAAAAGAATCTTTGTAGTTTTTTTAGATTTTTTGATGGCAAAAATAGTTTCTGCTACTAATAATTAGTTTGACTGAGGCGATTGCTTAAACCGCGCCTAGTTTGCAAGTTTATCAATAATTAAATCTCTTCTTTTCTTTCCTCTTATTTATTAATATTTTGAATCGGTGAATGTTTAACTGTGAGTGTTACAGTAAAAACCAAATATTCCAAATACTTGATTTGAATACCATTTTGAATGATATGTTACAGAGTATTCTCTACTATTTCTTGTAACTTAAATGATGTTTATAGAGTTCACTTATTTTATAATATTATTTTTAAAACAGTGATAACAGGTGTTGTGATAAATTAAAAATATCTCATAAATTTTCCAATTTCGTTTATTACAATATTTAACTACTTCCTATTATTATAAATACTATACCATAAATTAACTTATTATAAATTAGTAATACTATACCAGTTAACATTTTGCTATCTAAGATGGAAATATTTGATATACTTTTTCAGCCAAAATGTTTACTTCGTCTAGATTTCAACGGCGGCGCTGTACCGAGAGATAGAACGCGTACTAAACCAGGGTGCGGTTGGTGCAAACATCGGTAAAAAGAAAATATATCCAGTTCTCCATACATTTTCATTTAGATCACTATTATTATAATAATCGGCGTCACGAACTGTTCTTATATGCGGCATCATTCTTGATTCAACGATAAATGCTTTTGAGTTAGAAAGGTGATCGACCGGTCCGTTTTTGGTGTTTTCATCATTATACAACCATATTGGTTCATCAACGATTTGTGCAGTTTCCATTGCATTCGATGTCGGTGTATTTGTAGATCTTGCAATCAAACTTCTGCACAAAGATTCACTAATCGACAACACCAGCAGAACCAGAATCATAAAATGCTTGACCATTTTTATTGTTTGAATTAATACTTTGACGTTGTAAAGTGAACTGTGCTCTCCGTTATGAAGATAAGAGGATTATATACTTCCAAAGCATATGTTTGGGAATTTCATACAAGCGTCATCACGGGAATTTGAACGACCTATGGTATCATATACATTATAATTATGCGTATAGATAGATAAGAGGTCAATTAGCGGATAATTGCGCAATTATAATAGCTTGTGTTTCCATATCACAACATTTAGGATTTTATGCATTCTTCAAGTAATTTACTGATGACCATTATTTGTTGCTAGACATCGGCTATAGTAGATAAGTACCACTGCTGGTATCTGCCTCAAAACAGTTATATGTGAACATTACTCTATTCCTGTTTGAAGGGCGTTATAGACCGTAAAATTACAACGATATCGAGACTTAACATTTGTCCCAAGGTTACAAACTGGTATTGTGTATATTAATCTAACTAGTGTAAGATAAAAAGCAAGAAGTTTGCACCAAGGAAAGTTGTCCCTACATCTCATGATGCAGTCGGTAGGATAATAAAATTATGGATATTTTTTCAGCCTTCTCTATGTCCCTATTGCAGGGAGTCAGCCTTTTCTTATAATCAGAGAGTATTTGGCCATAATCCACCACGCTGGCCAAGTGCGGGTTGGCGGATAAAGCCAGTGATATTTAATTTCTTAAATCGCACATAGCTTCAGAAAAGTCATCGGTGCGCGCCGGATTCGATCCCGCGACATCCGAACCGGAGGCCGAGGTTTCAAACCACTCGACTATCACGGCTTAATTATGGATAATAAAAACAAAATAATTAGTGACAAGTTATTGTATAACATAAGTTATCAGCAAGGAAATCATGCATATGTAGCGAGATAAGTAAACAGAAAGGTTATTATAATAAGTTGAGGTTAGTTTAGAAAACATTCACTACAGCTGCTCTTTCCAATACAGTTTCGATGATTATGATGACATTCAATGTACGGCAAATACAAACAAGACAGTAGCTCCCATTACCTATTGGAATAATTACTCTTATTCACACAAATTTCGGCAGGACAGTGAAACCACTGAAAAGATGGGTTCTAAAGAATGATGTGAAGGGATGCAGAGTAAGTAGTGCGCACCTGACATAGTTAACAGGCTTCATCAAATAAAAATTTAAAAATGTCTAAATTTATTAATCACTAACCGTTCCATATGTCATAAGTTTCCACAACTGTTGCATGAAATATTGTTAATGTTTTACACATAAAACATGTTCCCAGTGGTGGTATTTTTTTAAGGCAACCTTGAGAATTTACTCACCGTAGATACCATCTGTATTTATTAGCCAACGATTATTTCATAAAACAATTTATCCGTTAAAAAAAAGTATAATATAATCCGGGCAATTCATATATGTTTTATTACAGATCCATTAAGAGTGATCCCCACATGTTTTGCAGTCTTATAATACCAAAGACACTAACGATCCCGAAAATTCCCAACTGGGGTAATACCAACGTAATACATCGTGTAATATCGACTTCATGTGTGGTGTTTTTATCGTCCGCTTTATACTTGATACATTGTTATTAGAGAGATTTATGATTATTGTGGGATTATCAATCCATATGGGATAACCCGACAGATGTGAAAAATTGCATGATCCTCACTCCAGACTATGGTGTTTGACAGAGGCAAGAGATGCAAAAGCGTATTCGCCTACAATATTACTCTGTTCTTCATACTGATGATAGCCGAAATACAGAAATACTTTTATGGTAGTATGCATTATGATAGTAATAGTTTGTTAAGCAGGTACCAAGAAACTGAGTTCTGAGATATAAACTCCAAATCGAACCCAGGACCTATGTGTAACAAACAAAGGGCTTAACCACCGCTCTACAGAAACCTAACTATTTGCGTTTTTACTACATTCTCTCCATTTACTTTTTATTGTACATGGTGACTGTATAAATCAAATAAAAATAAAAAAAAGTGTTATATCTCCTTAGCTCAGTAATTTCATTAGACCTTCAAACAGGAGTATTAATATGGGTATATTTAGATATAATAGGGGAATTTTATTTGATGTAGCTACGAAAAACACGCGAATTAACTATTTTTTATAATTTTTTTCAAAGTATACTAACATGCTGGCAATATTCTTATAGATCAGGCAATATGTTTATTGTACTCTTAATCTAAAAACGTAGGTGTACTGCTATCTTCGCCGTATCATGAATTATATTAAGTACAGAAGCACCTCTCTTCAGAAAAATCTAGAGAGGAATGCGATTTTTTCATTAGAAAATATTCTTGATCAAAACAAGAATTACTGGAAGAAATCCGGAAAGGGCTGATGTCTTATGAATAGTAGACTTTGAGGCAGTGATATTAAATATCCATTAATCACAGATCTTGAGAACACAAACAGAAGCAGATTTATATTAGAGATATAAAATGTATCTAAACCTTATTATACCTTACATCATATATCTTAAACCTTAAGACCGGTTAAGGAGTAGTATTAAAAAAACAAGGACTCGATCTGTAA
>DWHU01001459.1:0-12483 GCA_018247975.1 Parides photinus | reverse complement strand
CACGATCACCGGGTCCGCTGTGCTGGCCACCAATGACGGTTCAGGGAAACTACTCGTCACTTTCCCAACAAGTAATTTTTTTATCAACTCTTTTATCATTAAGGAACATGTTGACCACACTCGTTTCAAACCATCTAGATTTAATAATTGTTATTCTCAATGAAAAATGTGTTAATTACTATTTTAACAACAAGGACTGATTACATAAATTTAATTGAGAAAATGACCTAGACTTTGTGTTTGAATATCCTGGAGTATTATTAAATATCTTTACTTTACTTTTAACGCCTCGATCTAGCAAACCCTATAAACTATTGTTACTAAAAGACGGTACATGAAAGTTTTAGGTTGGTGCCATCATAAATTTGATGGCAAAATCTCAAAAATTTGATTAAAAAGAATTTATCTATTAATTAAGTACCTTTATTTATTTCGTTGACATAGTGTTACCACCGAAAGCCATAAAGTTCATGATAACAATGTCCGTTTTCTTTACAACCAGTTATATGTCCTCTTGTTTTCATTTTTCAGGTCCTCAACCTGCGGAGTACTGGATACTAGACACTGATTACGAATCATACGCATTGGTTTACAGCTGCCAAAACATCAATAACGAAAGACGTCGAGGTATTAGCCTTGAATTTTCTCTTGCCTTTATTTAGTATTTTACTTGCTTAAGACCGTTAACACTGTAGTTAGTGTGAGTAATATAACTAGAAAAATTTGTTTTGTGAAAAATAAAAGGTATATTGTAAACAAACGCCAACAGCTTTACAAAAAGCAACTTTTGTTTGATGATGATGTTAATCAATGCAAGTCTTTCAGTATGGAGTTGGAAATTAAGTCGCACTAGAGGATTGACTGCGAACGCCACAGCTAACATTAATCCGATAATCGACGGTATTAACGTTCTGAATAACCAATACTATCAGAGGATAGAACACTCGGAGAGCAGCTGTTTCTACTACCCAATACCTGATAGGAACACCCCAGTGGAATTCCGCGGCCAGTGCAACGAAAACGTCGATGTGCTTCCGCGATTCGATTTAGAAGCGGTAATTATCCTATAATCGACGAATTTATTATTTTTGTTGTAAATTACACGTCTAGAGATGACAATGATAGTTTTAAATATTAAAATAAAGTAATGCAAAAATCCAACGTCAGTGCCAAATAAAGGAAATTCAACAAAAAAATTACTGAAATAATACTTAATAGATAAGTAGAATTTCAACCGCTTTGAAGATCACTGATTTATTTTAAACTTTTTAAAAATATTATGAAACTGGCCTCATGATAGACGAGCATATATCACAGATAGCTAACATTTAAGATGCAGTAGTAGTTCTTAAAGTAACGAATAACAGACTAATTTATGAAAAATATAACCAACCAATGAACCATTCCCTTTCATATTTCGTAATTGATTTGTCCTGTTTCAGTACATGGGTGAGTGGTACGACATTGAAGGCTACCCTCAAGGTTTACAAAGCGGGTCCTGCGCAACCGCCAACTACACCCTGACCACCAACGGCGTCGAAGTGCTTAACACACAGGTCGTCGATCAACGGTTGGACGTAATGACAGCCATTGCCCTTCCAGCCTCTACCGACGGCTCAGCCAAATTCACCGTCACATTCCCCATTGCCGGCACAAATGGTACAATTACAACATACATAAAATTTTTTTTGAACTACACCCAAAAAACTTTCCTCGCACTTCCAAAGATTATGGAGTAAAAATAAAATTTCACTAGGTTCTGCGCTATTACATACACGTTCGTGTTGGTTCCAAAATAAAAAACAATATAAATTAATCAACAACAACTAGAAATGAATTAATATTTTTTTAAAACGGGTCTTATATTTAAGTGTAAAAATGCCACCACAGTATAAATAGGACCTACAATTAAAAACTCCGAAGCTGAAGAGACCGAGCTGATTAAAACGGTCGCTAAAGTAGTACCTCCCCTTTTTGCGGAAAGTATGAGAACATTTTGTTTATTTTCCATTTATCTTTATTCCAGACACTGTTAGCACACCGTATTGGGTTTTGTCCACCGATTACACCAGCTACGCGTTGGTTTACTCCTGTTCGAACATCAACAATGAAAGATACAGAGGTGCGTACTATAATAACATAATATTAAGCTAATTCTCTTTTTGCTGATAACACTCTCCACCACTCTGCATTTGGCATACCGTAAAAGTTGGCTAAGATAAATATTACAAACATATCAGCAGCTTATTCTTTGACATTCAGAACACTTTGCTTTCCATTTCCAAATGTTCATTGCCAAATTGAGGTAAAATCTAGTTAGTCTCAATCATAGAGATAATAGCAAGTGACATAGATTTTAATAAGAGCAAAGACTTCACTGAAAATGCTATTAAAACAAACGGATTTATCATTTGTAGACAAGTTTTCGTGGTATATTAAGTTGATGAAAAACATTGTAACAAAGTATTATCTGTACTTTGCCTGAGCTCTAAGCCTTTGCATTACACATCATCATTGTCTTGCCCATTTCCCAGATTATTTCGAGTCAGCGCAGTACCTCCAAACATTTCTTTCAAATGCTAATTCATCATTCACCTTCTTGCCATTCCATCTTTTTTTACACCATCCGTCGTTTCTTTAGTCTTCTTCTTCCTCTCCAACCACAAACATTCATACCTAAAACTTTCGTAGCTATTTTCGTTTCCTCACTACTCAAACATGACCGTACCAGGACAGACGATTTCCTTTTAACTTTTCTACCGCTGATGCCACCTTCGAACTTCCTCTTATGTACTCGTTCCTAATCTTATCCATTCTTGTTACTTTAGTCATCCAATGAACTTTATCATAGTTATTGATCCTTATAATTATTAATATAATACGTGTTAACAGCAGATTTTTTCAAATACTTATACGTTAGAGTAGTTTATTATCCGTTCTCAAAAACGGTTTCGCTATTTATGAACTGATAGTATTTACTCGTTTTGGATAGTAATACATTCAGTTGTAGTTCTGGATTATCTCTCTCTCTCTCTTTCTCTCTCTCTCACGCTCTCACTCACTCACTCACTCAATCTACCACTCACTCACTCACTCTATTCTCTATAACTTATTCGTTAACATGATATTGCGTTACAGTCACTAGTTGGAAGCTGAGTAGACAACAGAGTCTGTCGGCAGCGTCCAATCAAGCCATCAGCGCGGTCATGGCGAATGTACCAGTTCTCCGTCAGCAATACTACGTGGAACGAGGACACACTGTAGAAGACTGCAGATTCTACCCAGAAAATAATGGTGGTCCTGTAATATTAGAAGGAGAATGTGAAGAACAGGCCGCCGTCACCGAATTCAATGCTGATGCGGTAAATTTCGTCAGACTTTTTGTAATTAGTTTTGCCTTAGAGTTGGAGCCACATGATTTATTTTCAAAATGTAACAATAGAGATGTTGGTCTGATGTTATGACATTAGACGATAAAAATAGAGTAATTATTGTGATACACATGTAAAAGACGTAATCAGGGTATTCCCTTACATAAGGGTATAACAGTAAAGCCTTGCAGCTAGTTACGATAATACATATGTCCTTCAAATCAGAACAAAGTAATAGGTGTACAATATTGTTTTGCGATAGATTTAGATCATTAGTAACAACAAAGACCTGCTGCGAAATAACAGGTGTTATACGAAATTCTAAAAAGTGCGAAACTTGTTAATACTTTGAATGAAATTGAGAAAAATTTTGTATTTGAGAAATATGATAGAAGAGACTGGAAATATTTTAAATCTTATTAAAAGTAATGGTAGAAATGTAATTAACGCTAATTCTATAGCGCAGAGGCAAAATTTTGTAAAATGACCCCTGCTTCGATTCCAATGTAGCCCTGTTGTGTTATTTGGTTGTAGTGGTTTTTGGATCATTATATTTGAAATTTAATATAAAAACATTTATATTTCGGCTACTAATATATATGAGCTAAACTCTGAACAAATACATTAGCTTATCTAGAGCAGAGGCTCGCAGACATTATTCTCATAGACTATTTTAAAATTTGACTGGTCAGACTCCATGCAGTTACATTTCTACCGAATCCCTTAAACGTGATAAATTTAAGATAAATTTTCGAGACCCTACCTTCAAATTTGTGAATTCCAATTTTCTTACTTACAGTAACAGTCAACGTCGAATCTTCCATTGACTACTTGGGGGGCCAAAGCTTTATTGTTAATCCATATAAAATAGAAGTAGTAGTAGTTAATTTTTATTTAACATTTAAACTATACAAACACCTCATTCTAATACGACGGCTACATTTGTAGGTTAGCCGCGGTTATTACATGTCGGTTGCTATATTTCAGTTCCGTGGTACATGGTACGAGACGGCGCGGTTCCCGGTCGAGATACAAACCGGACAGTGCGCTGCTAACACGTTCACCACCAGCAGCCAGAGTACCTTCAACGTGGCGCAAACCTTCGTAGAAAGGGAGAGGCTGGTCACCATCGCCGCAACCGCTACAGCATCGGCCGACGGTCGCGGTGTTCTCAACGTTACACTTACGAGCGGTACAGGCGGTAAGATTCATATTATCATTGTATTATAACTATATATTTATTTATACACTATAACGTACAGGATGATTGGTAATAAATGCAGAAGCTTTAAAAGGATGAACGTATATCTCACAATATAAATGATTACAGTGATATAACAAAAAAGATGTTTGCGTATTAATGAACACTCGCGAACCTCTGATTTTACTTACATTACATCTAAGTAGACTTACATAATATTCTAATTACATATGTATTGTAGGTCCTTCCACCACTACCGTGAACATCCTCGCCACGGACTACACCAGCTACGCCTTACTTCACAGCTGCAAGAATCTTGGCAACCAGAGAAAACAGAGTAAGTAAAAATGATAACATATCTATGTATGCTATGTATGCTTATGCTGACGAAATGAAATAAAAAAAATAATGCATTTGAGTAAAGCATTTTAAAATACAAAAATTGAAATTGAGAATTACTAATTTATAGCTTAGAGAATTCTCCAGTACTATTATTCTTTTATTTTGGACTCTTGTAATCACTTCAGATTATATACTTCACTAACAGCCCACTTAATATCCCATAGCTGGGCTTTCTCTCAAAATGAGTTCCGATCATAATAAGAAGCAAGCACATGGCCAGAGTGACGCATAAAAATGGCGACAACTCCGTGATTGTATGAGAAAGCGCCAAGACGCGACAGTGGACTGTTTATAATTTATTAAACATAATAAATGTGTAATATACATGAACTATAATGATTTTGATTAAAACATCAATCAATAACTATCTTCGGAAAATTCACACAACACTGTCAAGTCCAAAAGTAAGCAGAGTATACTCGCTTGTATTATGGGTACTAGATGGCTAATACACTACTTAAATACATTTTTTGTAAATATATACAAATCATACATAGAAAACACCCAGACTCGGAACAAATATTGCTCGTGGCGGGAATCCGACCACGACCTCTTAATCAGTAGGTGGGTACATTACCAACTGGGACAATCAATGAAAGCAAATACTTTTTATTGCAGTATACAGTTGGAAACTGAGCAGGTCTAAGTCGGGTCTGTCGCTAGCCGCTAACGCGGTCATAGACGCAGTCGTCAGGAACACCACGGAACTGTTCGAGGACTACTACGACCGCAGCGACCAGAGCGACGCCGCGTGCTTCTACTACCCAGTGTTCGACCAACTCCCGTCCGCCATCACACTTACTGGACGGTGCAACACGACCATACGCGCCAAGTCCAACTTCAGCGCGGCTAATGTAAGTACATTCTCCTCAGTCGTTTCACTCTTGACATAGATGGTCGTGGTCGTTGTATAACGACTTTCATGGTAAAACAGCGTTGTGGTGTTCCTGTTGCCTTTCACGCCGCAATATGACCGTAGGTTCGAGTTGCGAATTGTTGCCGCGCGAATTTTACATGACGTTTAGTTACTATGGCCTCTCATAAACCGCCGAGACGACCATCGAGAGGGTTTTAGTGGGTAGAAATCTCACAAGGTTTATTTTTTTTACAGTTTACTGGCAAATGGGTCGAAATCTCCCGATACCCTCAGCCATCCCAAGTTGGACAATGCAACCGTCCGGAATACATCCTCCGTAACGGAAGCGTTGAAGTTATTAATACTCAAGTGCTAAATAACACCCTGGACGTCGTTATTGGTTCCGCCATCGTCTCTTCAACAGACGGAAGTGGAATCTTGGAGGTTACCTTCACTTTGCCAGGTGGAGGTTAGTAAAATCTTCAAATATATCTACATCATAATAGTTCCAGCTGGGACAGACTTCTTCTCGGAAAAAAAACCATATTATTAATTGGTAAAAGTCAAAAGTCGAATAGAAGAGCTATTCGATGGCTCGTGGTCTTAAAACACGCCTACTTCTGTTTCTATCAGAAAATACTGAATTTACTGGGATAACGGAAAAAGTTAATTACCTAGGCACAATATTTAAAACTTAGAGAAATACTAGGTGCTATATGTCTTAACTAGACTCCAGGTATAACAAAATAGAATATTTTTGGTGTGTAGTGAAATATTTCCAAAAAATATTTTGGGTTCTAGAGGGGCATTAAGATTCTGCTATACCTTTTATATTTGTCGGAGAGAAAATCTTCTAAAAATACCCTGCTGGTACGGGAAATACAAGGTCTTCCGTCCCGCAGCAGGGTCATCCTTGGTGGTTTTCGCTAAATTCCGAGATGTACGAAACTTATTTCGCACTCTGACACTACAAACACTAGACCTTCCTATACGTCTATGAGCCTAAAACCCCGTTTAGTCGCCATCTACGACAGATAATATTACTCTAGTACTATTCTTAATTGCTTGAGTATTTGTACTTCCGAAACAAGTACAAATCTCTCATGTATCTAGACTAACAGACTGCCTCGGAAATATTTTAAGATTTACACCATGAATACACCTTTTGATGGATTAATATAACTCTTTGTTCCTATAATAAGTTATAAAAAATCTTTTACTTTCAGTTGTCAATGTTGCCACACTTTATATCCTCGAGACTGATTATTCAAACTTCGCCCTGGCTTACAGCTGCCGGAACTTGCCCGACGGGAATAATAGACAAGGTAACTAATTAATTGCATTTTTTTATGTATCACTCAAATTATAATGTACTAGTTATACTAAAATTATTTATTTCTAAGGAACGAAAACTAATAATGATTTAAATAAATAAAAAAAATACGACATTTGATATATTACCTCAATTAGGATTATATAACCTTTCTTCTCAATAGAAATGGCGTTGATTGAGATGATTATACTAATAGCATTTTTCGTTATATTTAGTTTTCAGTTGGAAGCTCAGCAGAACCACCTCTCTCAGTAACGCAGCGAACAATGCCATAAACACTGTGATCAGCAACACGCAGGGTCTCCTCAACGAGTATTACCTGACCACTGACCAGAGCGACGAAGCCTGCTTCTATGTACCCGAAGTCAATCCCAACGCCGCACCTGTATTTAGAGGACAATGCGAAAATGTCACCGGTGTCCAAGGCTTTGACATTCAAAGGGTGAGTTACATTAAAATGTTTGGATACTGGGCGCGCTATTCTGTCCACCACGCGCTTAGAGGGTACGCTTGGTATTTTGGATAACGCTTAGGGAATGCTATTACTGGCTCTTGGGCGAAGGTCGTCCATGGAACTCTTTCAACTACTTTTCTACCATGCAGGGGTTGGTAAAAAAGGGGGTACTTACCGGGGCAGCACACGGGAACCACTTGCTGTGAACACAAATTGTAAGAAACTGTGGGTAGAATCTACTGGGAACGTAGTTCATCATCGTCCTGCCCATTTCCCAATCTATTTGGGGTCGGCGCAGTATGTCAATCTTCTGATCATACTGCTTAAAGTTTTGGCATAGTTTTACAGCCGGCCGCCTGCCTGACGCTAACCCTCCTTGGGAATGCTGTTGTTACTAGGAGCGTAGTTCAGGATGATATATATAAATATACACAAAATACATACAAATATATATTGATGGGGTCAAGAGGGGTGCAGAAATAAAGATGTATGGATGGATGGATGATGGGATGTATCGGCACCTGTTGTTTTCACTTTAAACGAGATTTTTTTGGAGAGTACACTTGTTCGTGCCGAGAGACGTTAAACGAGTTTTTTTTGTTGTTATAGTGTTGCCACACTCAATTTAATGTGGCAATAAAAATTTCAATTAAATTAACACTAAACAACAATAACTATAATTTAATAAGCATAAAAAAATAACAGATACGTTACTTAATTTTGAAAGAATTCATTCCATTTTGACGAAAGCCTTTAAACCTATATACCCTTGCTATATAATAGCTATACTATATAACCCTATATACCCTTTTTCGTAGTAATGTATTTTACAGTATTCTCCAGAATTGACTACAGTCTTTCAAATTATCTATTACTTTTAGTATTTGGGCTGGTGGCACGAGATCGAACGCTATCCCAGCGACGTGGCCGTCGGTGTTTGCATCAGCTCCGATTTCCGTGCATCCGGCAATCAATATCAAGTGATCGACACGAATGTGTTTGGTATCAGCGCTGAAGTCAACACCAGCACTGTAACCGCTTCCAATAACGGAAGACTTCGAAAGACTTTGAGCAACGGACAAGTTATTGGTAATTATAAAGATATCTATGAATTATTTATTTGCTGTAACGTGTACGTTTCATTTTAACCATTTCGACATTATTTTCTTCCAGATATCTGGGTGCTAGATACTGATTATGAAACTTACTCTCTTTTGTATTCATGCGAAAACATTAATAATGAATATCGACGTGGTATGTATTTTCTTATTATGTATACATTTTATCTATATTGTACACTAAATTAGTACAAATAAGTACTATACGTTTATACGACACGATCATTTAACATATCAGAATGTGAAAGTTATATGTAGTCGTATAAATCAGCACTTGATGATCAATAGACATATTGCTTCAACAATTTGAAACTTATTGAACAAAAACAGCGGAAATATCATCATGAACACGTTATAATGATTTCAGTATGGAGTGCTAAGCACAGCAAGGTGCGACAACTGAGCCAAGCAGCCCAGAACGCTATGGCTCCTATCATTGGGAACAACCGCGTGCTATACCAACAATTCTACCAGACCGTGGACCAAAGCGACAGCGCCTGCTTCCACTACCGGGAGCAGACCGGAAATCAGATCATTCTATCCGGACAGTGCGATCTAAACATACCAGTCGTACAGAACTTTGACCCAACTCAGGTACTTAACCTCTTAATCCGTTTATTATCATCATTATAAGATACTTTCCCTGAACAGAAGTTTGACGGTCAGATGGTGAAAACCTTACCCGATCCCTGGCCAGCTATAACTGTGATTTGTATTCCCTTTTACAAACAGGTAATAAGATTTGTAATAATATAAATTATCCAAAATAATGAATCGAGGAATTCTCTTTCAGTATACTGGTACGTGGTACCAAATTGAACGGTACCCTCAAGAACACGAGAGTGGCAACTGTACCGGCGCCAGGTACAGCCTGGATGAATCTACGGGCGTAGTCGATGTGCTAAACTGGGAAGTAATCAACGGAGTTCTAGACACCATCGAAGGTACCGCCACCGTCAACTCCACGGATGGCAGTGCTAAATTAATCGTCAGACTGCCAGACAGATCAACTAATGGTTTGTATTTTTTTACAAATTTTTTGAATAGAGTCAGGACTTTCGGACCATTTTATTATACGAAAGTTCATTTCTGCGGCGATATTCAGAATTTATATTAGATGTTCAGAAAAACTGAAAGCAATTCTCTCCAGAGGCGCATTTCATGTCAGGATTTTTCAATCCCGAATTTGGTAAATTTGCCGTTTTAAAAGCATTATGGCAAGCCTGTTTCCCTCTTGAATTCACTGAACATAATGTAAAATTAAAGCCAAGTCGATTGACTGACTAGATAGTTGAAATTGACCATAAAACTATACCATTTTTAATTTGGGTTCTCGTAACTTGTTGGTACTACTCAATAAAATAAGTACAATACCAATAGTTGCTTGTCATACCATTTACTCATAAGTCTCCGCTGGAATTCCAAAGACTTTATTTTGTTGCAGACACAACAGCGACAGTCGAAATGAGACTGTATGTGCTGTCAACTGACTACGTCTCCTACTCCTTAGCATACAGCTGTGTGAACATCAATCAGTTCCAAAGATCTGGTAAGTACTACGATCTCAAAGTCAAATCTTCCAAAGACCCGTCCCAAATTTTAAAAAAATAATAATAATTGAAACTCTTCACTATTCAATTAAAGTAACAGAAATAATCTTAATTTTTACTTAGGTTCCATGTTAATTGCTACTGTTCCATAAACTAGATCCAATTACGCATTTGCTGCAACTTTTTCTTTATCTTTTAGACATCTATCGACGGATTATTATTACAAGTAATTAATAACCATCTCGTTTATGTTCAATCATTGTTAACTATGAATTCTTTCTTGTAGTTGGCGCATGGAAACTCAGTCGAACCAGGACCATGCCGGCGGCTGGCACCACCGCGATTAATACGTATATGGGCATAAGGGAAGAACTGCATCAACCATACTTTGTTCAAGTCGAACAAAGTGATGAATGCGAAGAGCCCAACTCCGCCGTTTTAGTCAAGAGCAGTATTATTGTTATGCTAGTGTGTGTTGCTCTACAAATGTTTAAGTGATCGTTCATATCACTTTAGTTTTAAGTAGTAATTTAATTTATATTTAAATTTTATAAATTAAAAGTTTCTAATTTATATTTAACTGTTTCTTTTATTTCTCTCTCCACTATGTTATTAATAACAAAATAATATTAAACGTATTATCATCGTAATATCAAGTTCTCTAAACATCTTTACAAATGTAGATACATGGGTACATTATTCAAACTAAATAACGATTTTAATAAAATACTTTAAATTCACTAATACTTGAGGTTCCCAGACTGACTTCAAAAATTTAGCTAGATCTTGTGGACCCTCAGCAGCTCCACTTCAACTATTTTCATGCTTTCTTGTAATGCAGAAATTGTATGCGAATCAGTTTTTTTAGATGTTTTTGGGATTTATTGTCATAAAATATACACAGTTTAATTATCTTTCGTCTCCAAGCAAAGTTTACTCTTTTCTTGGCTAGCTGACAAAAACGCCTTTTTTGAATAAAAGCCATAGCTGTTAAAGACTTTCGGAAAGACCCAATAATTATAATGATTATGTTTTCGCTCTATTTACACTTACCATGAAGTTCTAGACAGAGAATAAATGAATATAAAAGACATTATTTCCAAGAAGTTTCTATAGTCTGTACCAAAATTAAAAATAGCAGCAACACTAAACTTTATCAGTCATTCATAAAGTCGTTCATTCATAATCTGTCTCTTTAATTTTTCATGAACTACGGACGAATTGCCTTTCGATGTATGTGAAGAAATCACATTATCTCGATGATTATTACATTTAATAGTGAATTACTTTAATTTTATTATTAATTTAATTGAATGGATATGGCTACAAACGCCGAATTAACCGGGCCTGTATCGGCAGAGGATATAGAAGATGCAGAAAAGTTGAAAAATGAAGCTAACGAGTTCTTTAAAAGTAAGTAAAATATTTAGCTGTCATTAATAAATGCTTTACGATTATACATATAAATTGATGAAACAAATACACTGTATGACAAAAGATAGGTTTTATGAAAGAGGAAACAAATGTTTTAACCTAACCTCAACTTTTTAGAGCAAAATTACAACGATGCGATTAAATTGTACTCTGAAGCAATAGAGAAGAACCCTAAAAAGGCAGTATACTACGCGAATAGAAGTATAGCGAATTTAAGGTTGGAGAACTTTGGATATGCTTTACGTGATGCATCCTTGGCAATAGAACTGGACAAAACATACACCAAGGCCTATTATAGACGCGCGGCGGCACATATGTCTTTAGGAAAGTACAAATTAGCCCTTAAGGATTTTGAATATGTAAGTAGCACTTTGTGTTTACTCAAAAGTATATAATAGTAACTGGTTAATAACTATTATCAGTTTAATTGGGCATCACAAATATTGTACATGTCACTTAAACCACATCCTATATACTAAAAGTTATCATAAGATATGATGTTTCATGCTTTTCAGGTATATCATAATTTTCAGACAGTTATTACATATATAGAACCACATTTTTATTTAAATTCAATAAACTAAATGAGCAAAGAGATTTACTTCACCAAACATTTTTATAGTGTTTATATTTTAACTTTATTTAAGGTTAGATTGTATATAGAATATTAAATAGAAAGATATGTAGATACTTAGTCTTGCCATAAATATTGTTATAAAGAAAAGCACGATTTTTTTTTATACGTAACATTTATTCCTTTCATA
>DWHU01001458.1:0-12488 GCA_018247975.1 Parides photinus | reverse complement strand
GGTACGCGCCTGGATTCGAACCCACGACCCCCGATTCGGAGGCCGAGGTCCGTAACCACTAGGCTATCACGGCTTTCCTCCTTCCAGTTAACAAATTTAAATAATAAAATAAAAAAGGGCTGTTGCCCTGTGTTAGTGACTGTTAGCGAATGTTGTGATGCCGGGTGTAGTATGACCAAAGTATATATTACAATTAAAATTCAATTAACATTGGCGATGTCGCAGTTGTATTGGACGCGTGTTAGGCTTTATGCAAACGTGTCTGATTGCTATTTTACTGTTTGATTAATGCACGGGCCCCGGCGCCGGCGCGGGCCAGCCGTTGTCGAGATGCAATCGTTGATACAAATTATAACGGGATCATTTGATACGTGACTTATTGTTTGCGCTATTACTCCACATCTACCTCACACAACATATCAATAAAAAAAGATTTTTTTTTATTATAACTTCCGATTATTTAAATCTGTTCATTTTTAAGAAATGAAACAAAGTCCCAGGGAGATGTGCTACTTTAATTATCTTAGTAGCAAAGTTTTCATTATTTATATAAGATATATGTACTATGTATGTGGGATGTATGCATGAACGGACTGGCTGAATGTAATGATGAACGAAGATGATTAAAAACAACAAGATATGACAGAACGTTGAGAGAGAATATAAGACGAGTTTTCATTGTAAAGATTTATTTAAAGACGTTGTGTGTTAGTGAGGAGCTTTATTAAAGATTTTTTGTTAAGTTCACACCCTCACATGTATATATTAAAATATTTGTTTATTCATACATATCAAACTTATGTGTATAATTTAATATTTTCCATCAAATTATAATTCCATAAAATCTCTCCAGTTCCTGAGGTGACCGGTTGGGAAAGCCTGCTGGCAAGTCCGCTCTAATTTTGCCTTATTTAAAGTGTTGCAATAAGCTTTATATAAAAATATACAATAAATAATTAATATCTTTTTATTAAAAAAACGTACTAGTAATTAATTATTAACATCACAGTGATAGTACAGTTTTTGAAGCATACGTATCGAAGAAGTGCGGTTGATTTCCTTGGAGTTTAAGCTACAGGTGTAAGAAAATTTAGGGAGCGAGAAGACATGTTATAAAAACATATCAATAATATTATCGACTCTTCGATCCAAAAAGAGCTGTAAAGGTTTCATCCGTATTTTTACATCGATCCGATGTCGCAATCTTCGTTACTTATTTGAATATATTCATAATCTCTGGCACAAACTGCGTAGTACTTTGTAACAAACAAATAAAAATGCAATTTGACAGCGCACCTCCGGTACACACGACATGATAGAGTTCTGCAAAATTGCATAAACCGCCAGCGTCCCTATATCATACACTTCAATTCTTTTAAATATTTAACGCTTGTGATAAACAAGTCAGTATATGGTAATCCTGTTTACCAGCATTATAATTTATCGACTTCAAAATGTTCTCGAACATCAGGGATAAGTTGTTTTTTTAGAACTAAACCTTTATTACGCGTTACGTAAGTTGCATTCGACTTGCATAGATACTGTCTTGTGATATTTTTGCGGATGTAGTCTACTGTGTTTAGGATAGAAATAACTAAGGAGATGCCATTGTACTGAAATTCTTCAGCAATAATAATTAACGTATAAAACTATTTTAGCTCGCTAAATATACAATCGATCAACTTCAAAAAGCAACTCGAAACACAGTGAACGCGCCCAAAGTCATTCTATAGGTTAATTTACGAGCCAATCATCCGATTTAGTGTAGCCGCCGCGGCTGAATACATTCACACTCAATTCTGCTCTCTAACGCTCATAAAACAGCATTCAAGTTGCAAGTTGACACGCGTCTTGTGTAAGCTGAAGGGAAACCGTTTCACTCAATTTATAGGACTTACCTCGATTTTCGATTACACTTGTTGTAATTATGTAGTCTAGAACTATGTTGGGAGTTATTATTTTCATTGAGTAATACATTTTCATTAGATATATGTCAAGCGCTCTATATAGTATAAAAAAAAGATTAAGAAAATTAACGCATATGGCCTCGTTTACGCGAAGACTATACAAATGTGTACATCTTTCATACATTTTCGTTTTAACTGCGATGGTTAAACGAAAATAAGAGATTGTGAATGTGTACTTTTCTAAAAAAACCCTGATACTTATATTGATAGTCTCAGAAAATAGTAATCCTATTGTGGCAGCTAATTAAAAAGGAAAAGTAACTAACTAGACGAGTTAGAAAAAACGCTTCTCTTACCGTATCTGAAAGTTGAATTCAATATTTTGCGCAAGGATACTAGGCGGAATTGAATCTTTAAAGTACTATCGTTAAGCAACCTCCAAAACGTCTAGTTCTGAAATCGTAGCAGGGATAAAGCAAGCGTCAACTATAAAGACAGGGTAAATAAGTCAGTTAAATCTACGAGAACTTGTAAACACCCCTTTTACATAAACGTACTCTTTTATGATAATGTCCAATGTTTGCGAAAGAGTCCATTTTTGAATTTTGATTATCCCATTTAAATTCCAAATGTCATTTCAAGGTGGTAGTTTTTTTTATACGTTATTTGGTTTTCAATCGGCTGGGTCCGGAGCGAGCTGTATTATAAGTAGCTTCTTGTTGTTTTTAGCGCGACTTAATCGCGGACATGACGTACAAACACAGCGGGTCTCATTATTATCTGTCGATTATAATTCCCGATAAAAATAGACCTGTTGACATTCGATGTAGGATGAATATTTCATAAGCGAAGGTGCAAACTGTGTTGACTCTGATATTTTTGCGCCGAACCAAGCATTGGATGATTAAATGTCAATCTGTCGCCGCGATAACATTACGGTGCTGCGGCAGTCATACTTATGACAAACCCGTATTTTAGTGAATAACTTCCATCGACAGGTTTGCTATCACGGCATTTTGTCGAATGTAAGGTACTTCTTCTTCTTAGATACAGCAAGCGCTGGAAGTCCTCATTTAAACGTTTAGATACGTTTAGTGATATTGAAAGACCTTTGTAGATAAAAAAGCTAAATGCATACGTTCGTTTACATCATCGTCTCTTACTAAACTAGTTTAGTGTAATAAATCCACTATCTCCGAGCGATCTAAAAGTTTTTTATCACACTTTTCACATTGTTTCATAGAAACATAATTATAATAATTTTACAGTTATATATAGACGCTGATAATTGAAACTTTCACTAAAGAAAACAAGGATGGCTAGCGGGACAAGATTAGGATGTTGCGAAGAATTGTCCAGATTGATTGCAGCCGTTGTTTAACAGCGGTGGAGAGCGGTTAAAATAGATTCTTTCTATTTTAAGCTTTGTGGATATATTTTTACCAAAATTATTTCGGTACGACTTATTTATGTAGCTAAGCTGATGCTTACTAATAATAACTTTTCTCGGTTTAACGGGCGCTAAACTTATTGAAGTATTGTTTTTAACCTTTTTGTCACGTCTTAATATTTGAGAATAAAGGATAGTTGGATATTGCGGTGATAAAGGTATTATGTAGTTAACTGCTACTGTTTCTTTGGTACACAATCGACTGTATCTACAAGAAGTCTTTTGCACACCACTGTGACAGCTTACTAACGATTTTAACTTATAATGGAGCAAAAGTCAAACATTGACCAATATTATCGATCGTGCCACGTCGTAATTCAATATCTAGATTACTCCGTATCCGTCACCCAGACCTTCACTAAGGTAATATTCGTTAAGTCAGGTTCAGCAGGAGGGCCTGATACTTCTCCAACGTTCAAGTCTTTAGCTACGGGTTGTAAATATTACAGTGGTAGAGTACTAGAAGACATATGTGAGTGCCATGTCAAGGACAGAGCGAAGTGGAGGTGAAAGATAATGAAAGCTGATCTCGCCACCATATGGGACAGCTAGGATGAGTGAGATAGCTAAGCTAGTAGTTACCTGCTCCCCACATCTTCAGTCAGCCAAAGTATTCGCGCCAGGAACTTCATCATCTGTAGCCGCGTTTAATAACATGAAAATGAGGACAAGTGTTGTTGATAAAAAATAATACGTTGTAAACATTGTCAATCAACCCCCGTCTGGATGGTTTAATTATTTAAAGTCTACCTTACAAAATACATCATAAGAGAGCTCGGCAAATAAAGCAAAGTTTACCTTAAAATATACAGTTAATACCAACGTCAAAGTTTTCAATGTTAGTTATCAATTACGTTCACTTCGTTGGCCAGGTTTGGCATAAATACTAAGAGCAGTTCTATATTATTGTTTTCTGTCTACAATGAATAAGTTTTGGCTTTGCTAAAATTCCGGTCTAAATGAGAACGTTGTTATGAAATGTACACTTTGTTCGTTCCACTCTACGGCCGACAAAAGCATTTACTATTAATAAACCCAGCACAGAAGCAGTCCGTTACAATGTTTACTAACGTACTTTAAAAGTACACTTTTAAGGTGTTTACAATCCAAGCTTAAATTTTCCCATTGCCGGCCTTCATGGCCTTGCTTTCGCAAGGTGAAAGTCAAAGCTATCCATGATAGCATAGATTAGCTGATATCGGTCTTTGGAAGTTGATGTTATTGAAATATAATTTCCTCACAACATTTTTCTCCATCTAACTCAAGCTCATTGAAGAGATTTTAGTTCAATTAATAATTAGTCCTTGACCACCGTTAATGTAGAAGTGTCACATATTTAACGGATGCATTTGTGTGTGTGAATATATGTATATTCTTATTTCAGCCAACATATAATAGCAAAGATTACCATGTTCCGGTTTGAAGAGAATTGGAGTTAACGAAATTACTGGGGTAAAGATACTCATCATCTTATGGCGAGCTTCTTATCTTATCAACGAGCACGATGTGGTGCTAAATATTGTTATCTACATTATCGACTACTTTTTGATCGTTCACTCTTAGCTTAAATGAAATATGCTCAAGAAGAGAAGTTAAGCATTTATCTCGTCTTCTTAATTGTTTTGTTCTAAATTAGTAAATTTAGAGAGCGGATGTAGCAATTTGATTACAAAATCTCCGTCGGATATTCTCAGAACTATACCCGTGCTGCAGTTAGCGATATGCTGTACTAAGAATTTCTAGTATTTATAAACAGTACCCCTTAAGTTATCGCTTTAATACTTACAGTGCGTAATATGAGAATCAGTTCTCAGCGTGATGTTATTGAGCGATATCAGAGTTGTAATATACCTATGGCGAAGTCAGGATCTTAGGCCCTAGGTTTAGTTATAATCAAGTAGCTGAATCGGCAAAAGTTGTTTTTCCACATAAACAATTTCTAGGAAATATTTTTTAGTTCAGTAAAAATTCACTTCCTATTAGTTTGTGCGGATGTACTTATAATCAAAAGCGTTGTAGATAATGAAAGGATAGTTTACTTAGGTTAATAAAGCTCAATAGAAATTAATATATTAGAATACCATCTTGCAATTTTACTGCAGGTCTGTGGATAGAATAAAAAATAATCAAAATAATAATAAAAAGGTGAATAATTGAAAAATCAATGATTCTTTTAACTCTAAGTCATGAGAAAATAAAAATTATGAAAAAAAAAATAAATTTAACAAACAAAAACATGTTTTGATTTTCAAACAGTAAATATTTAGGGATGTATGTATTTTTGAATGCTGTATCATAAAAAATAAAAGAACCTTGTCTAAAAAAAGAAAAAAGAAATCAAGGGGTGGCATTCTTTTTAGAGGTATCAAAAATAGATGATGTTGGATTCTCAGAACTACTTAATATGCACACAAAAAATTATGAAAATCGGTCGAGCCGTTTCGGAGGAGTTCAACCACAAGCACAGTGACACGAGAATTTTATATATTAGATTTAAAACAGCTTAAGAAATGAATCAGATGAAACGGTTGGGTATTGATAGCTAACGTATGCTGCTGCATATGCTGTATGCTAAGAAATTACCAATAAAGTGACAAGCACATAAAATCATAAAAGTTTGATTTTATTACATTAGGTATGATATTTTTTGATACACGTAGCATTACAATTCTCTTAATAATTAATCAAGTAATCTATCGAACTCATTCTAAAATTTATTAAGCGATTAACTAACTAATAGAATATTAACAATTATTAAGTTAATATCATTCACAATATTATAGTTGACCTGAAATCTTTTCCCTAGACGACGATCTTCCGTCAGCTCAAATAATCGCATTATACGTAACTCATAGATAGTGAAGCTAAGTAAGAGCACTTAGGCCCGAAGGGAGGTATGTTGATGTATTTTTCCCAGGAGAACAAGTTTTAAATAAAGGTTCTTAATGAACGTTAGAGTTTACATTTTTTTTTGTAAAACAAAATTTATGTAGACACCGAATAAAACTACAGTTTCTACTGAAATATTTAACCGGATTCGTTTTATTTTATACGTACGTAAGTATATAAATAACATAAGCATGGTTGTGAATATTTTCTACAAGATAACTATTGGTGATAGAGTATTGTTTCCAATAGAAAATAAACATGAATTGATATAAAATATAAAGCATATAACATTCATAATATTTGCGTTCGTATTGTGTTAACACAGTCCAAATATTCGATATTGATATATTGTTGGAAGAGTTACTGTTGATTCGCACGGTTGGTTTGTAGACCCGCCGCTGGATGGCGCTGTCTGTACGGGAGATCGCGCAAACGATTGTTTAGTAGATGTAATCACATCCGTTCGAAATCAACAGTGAATAGTCAACAGTGAGCAGTGAATAAACTATACAGTCCGGCTCGAAGGATCACTTTATTCCCTACTGTCATTAGCACCAGCGGCGTGCACATGATTATGACAGTGGGTATGCGGCCGAGTACTCGATCACAAAAACCTTTACTTTTATAGATTGTTAGCATAGCCACAGCCACGCGACGGATGTCTAAGTCGGCAACTAAGCCAACAGAACAAGTCTTGTCGCAAGATATCCGATGTGCGAACGTTTTATCAAAAAATCTGTGAATGGCAAGTAAAGCACTGCCTTTCTGTCTACAAGAAGCGCACGTCGCTGATTAGCACTGATTTCACTTTTTTGGTGGTCTGTACAAGTTATTCATTGTTCACTGTTTACTACTGGTTGGATTGTACTTTTTGTAACTATATATAAGTTGTTGATTTCGAACCGATGTGATTACATCTATTAAACAATCGATTGAGCGATCTCCAGTACAGACAGCGCCATCCAGCGGCGGATCTCGGAACTAACCGCGCGAATCAACAGCCGGGACAGTTTCAAAAAGTGCAATCCAACCAGTTCACAGTGAACAACCTATACAGTCCATCAAAAAAGTGACATCAGTGCCAGTGACAGTAGTAAATAATATGAAATGGTTTCAGCTTCTATTATTGTTTTTCGTTTATGTACTGACATTATTGCTATATACTATTATAAAAAGGTGGTTGAAGATCATCTCATGTAAAATTAGTGAAAAAGTACCAATCGAAAGTCTGATTGACGAAAGAAGATATTTTATATAATTGGCAGATATTCACATATACATATATGTATATATCCTAAGTATTATTTTTAAAGAAGTTTCGAGTGTTTAAATGTTCTCGAAACACAATTTTCAATCTTTTCCCATTTTCTGGAATATTGTTTGCGTATGATAATGCAATTCGTCTGTGAGCCGTGTGATAAGTCGGGCCAAGGTTTCTTATTTGACTGTCAAATGTACACGTAGCATTGGAGCATTATGGGATTTGTCTGGAGCTGCTTACTTATCATCTACATTTATTCCATCCTTACAAATGACGAGGTTCTGTACTCAAAAGAAATAGAAAAATGGGATACTCAATCTGATTAATGATTTACCGAAAATACTCCGCCTAAAATTTAAATAATCGTCACTCAAAGAGAGGAAACATTAAATATATTGGTATTGCATCCGTTATTTATAATAGTTACAATTTCCTTTTTTATTTATGAGCTCGATCGAGATGGCAATACACATACTATGTGATGTAACCTGAAGAATTGTAATCTACAACAATAGATGTTAATGATTTCTGCATATTCTCATTGCTCTATAGTTTCGGAGGTTGTTTAGTTTGACACAAATAGAAAAATATTTAACTGGATGTCATGTCGGTTGTCAATTAACCTTTTCTTCAGACCCCATGTTTTTCCCTTGCCCGTCGCGATGCATTCACTACCAAACAACAAAGTAATTATGAACTTTGTAACGAATCGTATCAATTAACGCGAACGTGTTGCAAACTCGTATTACATACGCGAGAACTTAAACGGTGTGGGAAAAAAAAGTGCAATAATATTCCCATACACTCACGCAAACAATCAACTAGTTACTTTGTGTGGTTTTTGTTGTCGTAAGCTTTCCATATCATAAGCTTAATCGGAATTCATTTAAGCAGATTAATAAAATGTTTTTCTTAACCAAAAAATGGAAGATATATTCAATTAGACGTAATTATTGCCACTGCTCTATCATAAACACTTCCTTCTAATGTAGAGAATTAAGACCATCCCTTAATCTGTGCTAACAGTCAAGTTAGACGTCAAAGGTCCCCTTATCTGTTGTTTTTGGATTTTCCTATGTTTTACCGGAAAACTATACTCAATGGAAATCAAATCTGTTGCCTCTATCGTTCAGAGGTTAAGATCGCCGTAGAAACTGTGCTACCACGTCTTTTTACGTGTATTACTCTGTATAACTTTTCATGCCGGATATCTAACAGGCTTATTGCTTAATAAACGAACGCCCTGTTTTGTTATATAATATATAAATCAAATAAATATTTCAATCTTTAGACGCCAGGTATAGTTAAATCTGGCCGACGTATGATGTATGAGTTCATCCATCATTGTCATGTAATTTAAGACGTTTGCCCTGGAGACATGGAGACATTACGATGTCGATGCTAAAGGAACCTTCCGTGTGAGCGTCATATATTTTCAATATAGGTGACATAAATAGAAAAAGAGGAAGCTTTTCTTTGTACACTATATATCTATACATCTCTCTATATTGCGCACTCTGTTGGTACAAAAATATAGTCATCTTAATGTTTTAAGTGTTATTAACAGCGTTGGATTTGTACCTTGTTTCAAAGGTCACTTTTTGTTTAATTATATATGATATTTTCTTAAATATTGATTTGATTGTATAGGAACCGCTACGCGGGCGTCGCTGCGCGTCTTTGCGCTCGGCGGCGACAACAGCCAGGATCGACGACTCCGGCCGCAGCACGCCCTCGGCACCGGTCCGAGCCTCACCATCGCCAGCTGACACCCTGGCTCCAAAGAAATCCAACTGGGAAGTCATTGAGCACTTCTCGCCCAATCGCAACAAGAGCCCCAGTGCTGTGAGTATTACATTTTTATCCCAAACATCGACATGAGCGTAGATCTTCAGCGGCTTCTTCATCAGATAGTCGATAAATCTATTCCGCCTAGATCCCTCAGTCTAAAATCTTATCGTATTATTGACCATCAGTATAGACATTTGTCTAATCTCTTATCATTAAACGGTACAAAAACCGACAGCACATACATATTTGCCATTCGTTTTTAAAGGGTTTAAATTTAGGTACAAGAGAGCTTTCATAGATAATCCTCCCGGTATAACTAGCCAGTGGACATACATATGAACTAATCAAATTGAGGTTTTATAACTGCATACTCAAAGGGATAGCTAATTAGTATGGAAATTGCTTTAGATTTCGAGGATGTTTAAGCCGTTAGGTTGCTGATAGAGTTTACCTCCTTGAATATTGCAGAGGAAAAATATTTAATTTGTATAAATGTTATTCAATGCCACAAATAAATATTTAAAATGTCTTGAAATAAATACCTGTACTAATGAAATAAATAAATTGGATTTCTAACATAGGTAGTAGTATAGATGGTAAGGTGTTTCTACAGAGCACGGTTCCGCTAACTCAATGAACTGTTAACTCAACGGAGAGCAAAGACGTAATTTTTTTTTATGAAAAATCTAATATTTTAGATGCAACATGATGCTACTATGCAATAATTGAAGTAAAATTTTTTTACCTCTAAATTTTAGGTAATTAAGAGTACAGTGAAAAAGTTTTGCCAGAACTATAAGTTTGTAGTCTTGAACTCGTCTTTACTGTAGTTATAAAAAACGCTCACCAGCTTAAACCTAGGCTATTTGCTCATATCTTTGGACTCATCCACGTTAAATATTGGCGCACCTAAAGGAATTAGGTAGCAGGTGATGGATTTTAAAATTTAATTGTAATTTTAAATTATGCGTTAGCTTTAATTAGATAAAGTAAGTTTAAGTTTTGGACCTTGAAGTCCTTTGCTGAGGAGGTCATACAGGTCCTTGTGTAACAAACAATAACCGAGTCCGTGCAATTTTTTAAAGTGTCTACGTCCTTCCTAATCAAGTCTTAATAAATTCGGACCGTAGTTATAATATATATGGCAGTGGCCGGAAATGATCCGGTGGTTCCGGACAAAGGCGTTGAAAGGGACAACGTGGGTTTAATTGGTAACACTTCGGTGTTACACTTTCGTTACCGTGGTACTGGAAGGGTATAACAACATAGGGTTTATCAAATACAAATATAAAAGTATATATTCAACTCATATCTAATGACTACGACTATCTTACCAGAAATTGTATGAACTTTATCTTTCTCATAAATTACTAAAAACAAAACGATACAATAGGCAAAAAACTTATTTAATCTTCATCAATTTCTACTATGAAGGTACAAATATATTATTTTTTTGTAATTTGCAAATAAATGAGATTTTGTTTTAATTTAAAGTACTTTAGATAAATTTATTCGTCAGTTTCCTATATTTGCGTGAAATATTTTCAACGATCATTTTTCGTTGTGCGGCATGCCGTGTAAGGTAAAAGAACATCAAACGCGTCAGGTGTATGGAGGGTTAGGAGGGTGAGGAGAGGGAGGTTACTTGTTAACGAAATTCCCTATTGTTTTACCAAACAAAGCGGTCAGAAACAACAATAATACGGCAACACCGGGAAAAACGTAAACCATTTGCTGGAAGGTTGAACTTCGTTCTAAACAGTCCTCATACTTTCAACCCATACTAAGTAACTAAATGTACACTTCTAAAAATCAATGAAATGTTATTTCTAACAAGGATTATATTTAAAAAAAAGTATACTCAATTTATGAATCATAGTTCATTTATAGTTTGACATAGTTAAAATTAAGTTTTTTTATTAATTCTTTAGAAGTGGCGATGGTTGCAACTCTATTAGAAAAAGATTGAGTATTCCTAAAGAGTCTTCTGTATGTAATTCGCCAACCCGCACCTGACCAGCGTGGCGATTAAAAGGCTACAGATTCATTGTAAGAGAAGGCCCTGAGTGCCAGCAGTGAGAACATTAAGTGAATTGTATATTATTATAAAAGATCTTCCACTTTCGAAGGTAACTTCTTAATGCTGCAACTGTATAATTCGTTATAAAGGATATTCATATACTTATCCTTTACGAGAGTCTTTCAGTTCATGAAAATTTAATAGTTAAATTATTCATTATTATATACAGGCTATTAAAGAAACTTTTGTTCATTAAAGTTGAGTAGATAATATATAAACTTTCCATCGGGGATCATGAATTATGAAAACCTTTAGTACGTGTACACATGCCAACAGATTACTTATTAGCGTCATAAATGTCTAACACATTAAGATTTTTTAAATAAGAAATACGATGGTGTGTAAACGAAACATTGGTGTGCAGGTTCGAAGGTCGAAGTTAGTAAAATCGCCGATGTAAATAAACTTAACCTATATATCCAGATAAGCATTATTATGCTTCGTATCTATATTGTTACGTATAAAATAAACGATTCAAATGATCACTTATATTTTAGTGGTTTCGTACAATTTAAAAGCTTTCTAATATGTTTATTTATTATTCAAACTGATTTATTACTGTAGCAACAGATGGGTACACGATGAGATATTGATATCGCTGCTCTACAGCGCAGTGGCTAAACGTTTGCTTTGTAAGACGGTCACAGGTTCGATAGTATCACATAAATAGTAAAGTACGTTTTTGTATTACGAATATCGTAGAGTTTATTTAAACGTGTCCTTTGTCCAGCGGTGGACTACTATGGACAAAATCAAATGATCATCATAGATTATCTACGTGTACTCTTTTGGGTACGAAGTGAATAAATTGATTTTGATTTCCAATTCCAATCCACATACGACCTTCGAATGTTAAACATTTAAGAAAAAAATCTTTTAAATTCTCAACTCGAAGACTTTTTAAGTAGAGGGTCAATTTTTATAATCTTTACATATTTAGTTTTTAAAAGATATGTACATATATGTGGGATGAGGCTCAAATAAAATAACTGAACGTTTCTTACAGAAAATCTAACTCACACATTAAACACACCTTTATTCATTACGCTCCGTCGTAGCTCTTTTCTTAATGACACAACGTTTACAGTGACAGCCATCAAACATGCAATT
>DWHU01001457.1:0-12490 GCA_018247975.1 Parides photinus | reverse complement strand
GATATGCAGTGTAAGGTGAATGATGAGTTAGCGTCTGACAGGAATGCATGGAGAAGACTGACATACTGCGCCGACCCTAAATAGGTTGGGAAATGGGCAGGACAATGGTTATGATGGTTATTTAGTTTCCTATCTGTGAAATATGGACCCCTCTTTGGATAAAGGGCCCCTCCAGCTTAGGCAAGGAATGGAATTCATGGAAGACCATGAATTCCATTCCTTGTCTAAACTAATCCAGTTCGTCCCTGTCACTTGTATTATATTATCAGCCCACCTTCGTATTGGTCTTCCAAAATTCCTTTAACCTCCTGGGCCTTTCCATCTCGTCGATTCTATGAATTATACAATAACTGATGATTACATAATATATGAGATAATTTAATTAACTACAAATCCTAAAATTAGGAAGACAGAAATTATGTAACATAATTGGAATCTGTCGAGTGCAGCTAAGTGAGATGTGGTCTTACGCTCCATGTCCACTGGCTTTAGTGTCATGACGTAAAGTAGCGGTAAGTCGGCGTGGAAACAATTAAAGATGGGACCATCTGAAAATAACTTAATTGAGCTGGAAATCAAAATTGCAATTGTCTTTAGAAAGGTTTATTATCTCCGTTAAATAGTATGTCTGGTG
Source organism: Parides photinus (assembly GCA_018247975.1). Lineage (NCBI taxonomy): Eukaryota > Metazoa > Arthropoda > Insecta > Lepidoptera > Papilionidae > Parides > Parides photinus. Next base: position 11,856 of record DWHU01001457.1, on the reverse strand, counting down.
GGTTCGGGATTGTTGGTTATTTTTATTTTATTCTATTTTAATTTCAAACTCGTTGCATTTTTATTACTATCCATTCTAATATTTCCTTTCATAAGTATCCTATTCCTCTTTCCTTTTTATTCCTCATTCATCAATATCCTATCTTTCATACTTTCAACATCCTTTTAATTTATTCCATCCATGCATCGCCTCTCGGACTCAGTCGCCGCTTATTTTATTTACATTGTACTTATCATTGGTTTATTTAGTATTTCCATATCTATCTTCTCATTATTACATTTTACTATTTCCTTTCTGCGATATCTATTACTGTGGTATACTTCCTTATTTTTAATACAATTTATATATTTTTCCACTTTCTTTCTTTCGAAGAGGTCTAGATTGGACATCTTCAGCCAGGCTAATACGGGTACTATATTATTCATTTCCCGGGAGGGATTATGAAAGTGTAGCTTTGGAAGACTGTAGTTATATTTCTACCACAAATCCTTTCTTTCCAAACGCTGTCGGTGACTACGAAGATGATTTAAAAGGATAAACCCACTACCTTCACTATTATTAGAAATATCTTGCATATAATATAAAGGAACATATCAGAGAAGAAAAATTTAATAATTTCCTTCAGATACTGCTCTCTAACCACTATACGTAATATGCCTCTACTTTAAATTTACTAAAACGTTTAAATACTTTCGCTCCGTACTAACTAGTTATTAATAAAACGCTTCAGTTAACAACTTGTAAACAGCACCGAAGCGCTGTTGAAGTAATTATAAGCGTTTCAAAGCGGAACACAAACTTTATGGACGTACGTATCATATAAATAAAAATTTATCGCTAAATGTATTGCCAACCGCAAATCTGGAGAACAGCTGAACCGATTTCGCTAATACTTTTTTATAACGTTCCTAGAAGTAGAAAAATTAAAAAAAAATCTTTTATAACTAAAAACAATACTACTCTATGTTCCCATACAAAAATCCGTAATAATATTCAAAAGCCAATTTGAACTTTAATACCACAGCATAAAGTTTAAATTTTAATGAACGGGTTCCGGGAAGGCGAAACAATTGATTGTATCTTATCAATAAATATAGATTTGAAATAAAACGTTGCAACGTCTCAATTTTTTTCAAATGAACATCTATATATAAGTAAATAATATATTTGTGTTTATTTTAAAATCCTTAATCTGCCAATTCATTGTTGTCAGGCGGAAGAAAGTTCACCGAGAAGCCAGTATGTTTTAACACGAAGATTACATTTTTGTAATGTTTCGATGGTTGCCTGTTCGTTTAGGAAATAGTAAAGAATGTCGTCAGCGAAATCCGACACTATTACAGTCGGAAAGTGATAGACGTATTAATCAAAGTGACACGGCGGTCCTTGGACCTTATTATCAAGCAGTTTTCTCCGGATAACGAAGGAAGCGGCGAAATAACTTTTTGTTTTATTTTGTATATCTTACCAGTCGCTTTCCATTTCTATACACATTAATACTGATCAATTTATTGGTAGATTTATTCTAAAGTGCTAATTTAGTCGACGTTATTTACTTTTAAAAAAGCACAAAATTGAATCTCGTATCAAATCTCCTCGAGACGTATAAAGTCCTGGTACTTTCTCGAAATTACCACCATGTCGATAATTCTAACGCACGCGCTTAAAGCAGATGAAATCACGTGACCCGTAACATCGTTTGATTGTAAGCATTTTGGCAGACGACCTTATTCTTTATGGCACAAGGTCTAATATTAAATGATCAATCTGAACAGAGAACAGGAGTGTCCTGTCAGTTTCTGTTCCCCTGGTACAGCTGCGAATAATCTAAAATAGTTTATACGCAAAGTATGTTTGTTACCATATTTTTTTATATTAAACGTACCACATTTGTGGTACGGTTTTTATTATTTAATGAGTGAATGTGAGAAACTCAATTTTTTCTGCGTTAAATACAAACAAAATATATTTTTTGTTACAATTAAAACACTAATGTGGGTGGGGTTTTATAATTATTACGTTGATCGTCGTCGAATTATTAACCTGTTTAGAAAATTGCAACTAATGCCAAGCGTTTTGGGGTACCTCTCAACTTCCTGCTCTCCTAGTACACATGCGGATATTTTGTATGGCAAGTTTGGGAATTATAAAATACAATTTTTTTTTAAAACGCTTTAAAAAAAAATCTTTTATTTTTAAATAGATACTCCTTTTAGTTTTTTTTATGCGGCTACTCAGTGGCCATTAAACACAAAAAAAAAACTAAACTCTTAAAGACTGTTAATGAATGAATGGAAGAAGTATGTTGTTAATGCATTAAAATTTGAAGCTACAATTTTTTTTACAAAGCTTTTTCATGCGTTTTTATTTGGTGTGCTAATAAATTTAAGGTGAAGTTCTTCTGTATGCTTATTGTTATCCATAGTAATTACTTATCTAATAAAATAATGTCGTGCTATTTACAAACACTTACTTATAACTCGAGAACGGCTGAATCGATTTTCATGATTTTTGTCATTTTGGATTTGTCTCTATGATGAGATTTTAAATTCACTGGTTTAAAAATCCTAAATCCGTTTTTGTCCAGGGGAGACATTTGGATGGAAAAAGTCGTCGGATCGAGTCGTGTTAGATATAGATTTTTTTTTTTTTCAGAAAAATTAGACCAGCAGAAATGCTTTAATAACTTTTTTTAATGGGGCACACCGTTGTCGAGTTATAATTAAAAAACGCTTTTGACAGGTTTTTGACATTTCGTTGTGACTACATAATTCAAATAGCAAAGAGTAACTATATATTTATTGAAATTAAATTGTAGGAATTATTTATGATTACAATCTAACCTAATTCAGTTAACATCAACAGGTAACGTTATCAAATAACATTTGGGACTCTGTTATTTTTGTTTATTTATTACTATACTACCGGACTGGACAAACTTTTGTTACGCTTAGCAGTCAATGAATGGTCAGATTTAGGATTTTAGGATTTTTTACCGAATTTAATGATGTTAGTGTTTTTGGATTTGTCATCGTCGGGATTAGGTTAATAAATTTATAGTATTTTATCAAAGCATAAAGTTCGATAAATAATGGAGCCTTGGACATTACGTGTCACAGACGGATTGTAAATATAAGGAATGACGGATTGAAAATTCTCTCCGGAATTCAACAAAACTTGCAATATTCATTAGAGGGGAATACGTATAGAGTGAAAGAAGTTTATGTGAGTTTTATATAAGTATTTCATTTATTAAAGTAATTGATTTTAACATACCTTACTATCCAACGGTGGGCTCGTGATGTGAAGTCTAGTTGATTTTGTGTGGTTTTTAGTGGGATTGGTGGACCAACATTTAGCTGTATTATGGTAGCACCACCGTGGAGCCTACGACCAAGTTTGACAAACAAATGTAATCTCCGTCAAATAATACTGCCATCTGTTGCAGCTTTTGTTACTAACAGACCCTTCGGACTATAATAATCTAGATATACGAGATATACGTTTTTTCCAATCTTCGAAGCACTTCAAAAAATTATTTTTTGTATCTTATTCAGCTCCTTCTTCGTTGCCGTCTTTATCTCGTCAATCGTGCATAGCGTCGTCCTTTCATGGGTCTCTTCAGTTTCGGGAACAAGAAAAAGTCACAGGGGGCCAGATCTGGGGAATACGGTGGCTGCGGTATCATTAGTGTGTTGTTTTTGGCCAAAAAGTCGCGTACAAGCAGCGATGTGTGAGCGTGGGGGAGATCAATTTTTTCGTCTGTTGTTGAAGTCCTCGGGCGTCCGCCACGTTCTCCGTCGTTCACATCTTCTCGGCCTTCTAAAAACATTTTGTACCACCGATAAACGTTGCTTTTATCCAAAGTGGCTTCTCCGTATGTTAATTTCGTTTTTCACACAAAATTTGATACAGCTTCTTTGTTCCATTTTTTTGAATAGATATAAATCGAAGACGAACTAAAACACGTGCAAGCAAAGCAGCTGTCAACAATTAACTGAACATTAAAAATGGCCGAACTTGTCAGCATAAGTTAGAGACATATGTACCAATACAACGCTACAAAAAAACCGAAATTCGTATATACATAACCCGCGAAAATTCTAAATTCGCGATACTTTTTGAGCACACTATGTAAATTAAAATAACGGTAACATTTCAGTGTATAATGAAGCAGTTACAATAAACCTTGTTATACCTCTGTACCTGATCTCCGCCTTTTCTAATTATATCCTTGCATCGAATGCGCCGTTATTACGCCTGGATAAAGTTAAATTGCAAGCGAATCGCTCGGATATTACGACTCTTAAATCGTTCAGTGACTTATTGTACTATTTTTTAATCGCCATGCTCTTTGTACCTATATATTAAATATCCATTGCAGGCAGCCGTTATCGCTAAGCGAAATTCTACTTAGCGATCAAATTAATTTCTACAGCTTTTGAGAAAACGATGTTTGTAATACTTCAAGTATATAAATTATGTAAACAAAGTTCTGAGTTAACATTTCATCTAATCTTAACTGTGCAACTTTGCAAGAGTAGTTTTTAGTATGACAGCGACGAAGTTCTGATGATTATAACTAAAAAAGGCCATGTTATGATTAATACAGATCGTCTACCGGTTGATGTGAATAATTATAATAAAATTGACATAATGTATCACTTTTCCTTATTAAATACATACCAGTACTCGACTGTATAATTTTGTGGTTAAGCTCATTTTATCATTGACAAATAACGTCTTTTGTCGTAACGAAAGGACAACGAAAGCAAGCTTAAAAGCAAGTCCTAATTTCCTGTTTCATCTGAATAGTTAGTACTTAATTATTGACATTACTAGATAAATCAAAACCGTCTACTTTTATTGATTTTGGTTTCGGCATCGGACGAACTATTAAGGTCCCGGGGTGATCAGAGCACCATATTTTGATCTCCACCGAGGTACCCCATAATTCAGTAGCCCGGAGTGTGTTGGTGGCTAAGTCCGACAGGGACATCGTGTGCCCGTGCCCAGGGTTAAGGGTAAAGACCTCAACAGCATATTCGGCGGAGAAGATGGACTTCAGTAGGGCGAATAGATGGCGGAAGAGGCAACGGATTGGAGTACCGCAGGCGACAGCAGGGTCCAACCTGAACAGATCCTTAGCTCCTGCAACCTTGTTTGACTCCTCACGTAGTGACTAGTTCATTCCTGAGGGGGTTATGAGTTCTGGGCAAGTTCATGCCACCCAGGAGATGCAGCGTCTGTAGAGAGGCCACTTCATCTGCTACGCCCAACAAACCCACTGACGCTACAATAAGCATCTCCCGTAGATATTATACGTCCACGAGAAACAAATTTATTTTTCAATCATCCGCATTCAGGTACTTAATCACGGGAATATCTATTTTATAATTAACATTAAAATGTATCTCCATTAGTATTTCATTCATTTAAAGGTTAATATTATTAAATTTATATTTTACGATGGTTTGCTAAAACCTTGTTGATTAATAACTGGATAAACCTAACATGTTACGTTTCAAAGCAAGGAGAGTATACAGCCTGCGGTGTATTGCAATGTGGTATTTGTTTAGAGAATATACACGTTATCCTAACAAACGCCACATTGATTCAGAGAGATGAAATTATACAATTCATTTAATGTTCGTGTCGAATCAAAAGATTTGAGTCGGAAATTGCTTTTTGTTTTTCTTATGGAACGATCTTTATGTCAAACCACACTCTGTACGAAGATTACCGAAATTTTCGTCCCCCTTAGTACTTACTATCGCTGCTTTATTATCATTCTTGTATTTCCTCTTGATTGACTCGTATATTAATTGGTCTCAGCAAAAAAAGCAGCCAGAGTTTTAATTATGTTGCCGTGTTACCAAAGATGTTTTAACGTGGTAGAGCCATGCTTCGGCACGAATGGGCCGGCTTGACCGGAGTGATACCACGGCCTCACTCTGAAACCAGGATCTGTGTTTTCGCGGAGTGAGTGAGGTTTCCGGAGCCCAACCCTTCCCCCTCCCTCCCTCCTAATTCCCTCCAGAGTTGCGGACGTCCATGGGCGACGGCAGTCGCTTACCATCAGGTGACCCGTTTGCTCGTTTGCCGCCTAATTATATATAAAAAGAAACATCGAGAAAACGCCGTCGTTGTTCAAGCTTCTTTTTTCATGAGACATTATCGTCATTGTCCTGCCCATCTCCCAATATATTTGTGGTCGGCGCAGTGTGCCAGTTTTCTCCATGCATTCCTGTCAGACTCAGATTTACACTGCATATCATCTCTCACACAGTCCATCCATTGTTTCTTCGTTCTTCCTCTCCAACCAAACACATTCATACCTAAAACTTTCTTAATTACATCCGTTTCCTCCGTACCAGGACAAACGACTTCCTTTCATCTTTCTACCACAGGTGCCACCTTCAAACTTCCTCTTATGTACTCATTCCTATTCTTATCCATTCTTGTGAATCAACACATCATCCACCTTAACATTCTCACTTTTTCACGTCCATTTATGCACAAAGCAATAAACACTTTTAGTTAATGTTAAGTATGTTCATGTAGCCAGCGATTGAAACATATCCGACTGAACTTCCGGGCAGTGTGAAAATACTTTAAAAGCAGAGATCAGTGTTTTAGCGTTAATTTGAAACGGACGAATTATCTTCTATAGTAACAGAGCGACGCCGGTTAGATGCTCTCGTATGCTCTCGGATGCTTTCGTTAATAACTCCCTCTGCTCCTAAAAGCTAATCTGGGAAAGTTACATCAGTGGCGTCGACCACACATCCGTGCGCTTGCCGTGTTAAATTGGTAGCTCGTTGCAGAATTTTGTATCTCGTTTGTAGGTGTTTCATGCAAAGAACGAGTTACAAAAAGCGGGAATGCTTTTACGTAACATTTAAACGGATTTTGCATTTATTGCTTTTATATATTAGGAAATGAACAACATACGTACCAAACAGTGCGAAATTCTTAAAGCTTACAAGCAGCATTATAATACATATAGGAAAATATATTAAATCAACAGAATTTTTTTTCAGCCTTCTGTATCGTCCCACTGCCTTCTGTCCTATTACTATGACACAATTACGTTTTTTTTATTAATTACCAATTCCTTTTGTTGTTTCAAGTTTATTTTTCCAAATCAGGGAAAGTAGAGAAACAACAATTTAATTTTCCCTTAGAAACTGTTCTTACCTGTCAAACATTTGATGGTTGTCCTGTCTTTCAGAAATCAAACTAAATTTCAACGAATACTTATGTTTTTATTTTATTTTTACATTTGACATTCATAACGAACTATTTCTTATTGCAACCGAAATATTTTACAAACTGTAGCAGGAAAAGTTTATTTTATACAAATGGTTACCTTTTTATTTATCGACTGAGGCAGTACGAAGTCTGCCGGGTCAGCTAGTTATAAATATTTATTATACACGGCTGTATTTTAAAAGTATGCAAAGCTTTATTCAACCAAAATATTTTTTATGAAATAATCCACACACAGAAATAGACAAACATGGATTACGTTCAGTACAAATGTAGGTATGTAACCACAAAACTAATTTCCAGTTAAGCCCTTTAATTGTGCCGCAATTATAACGTTCCTAAATTACCACATACAAAGAAAAGGTTAATAAAGAACTACAAGAATTACATATTAACCAAGTAAACATGAATGTACGCAAAACAAAGACGGGCTAAAAGTACGGGGACGCTTTTTGATGTATTAAAACAACTGGATTATTAATTTTCTTTTTGCACAATAATAAGCCACGGTATACAAGACTACGTCGGGGCTTAAAGCTGTTAGGATACCGTTTTTAGGGAGAAGAGAGGGTTTAACTTTTGTTATAATTTTCCTTTCACGGTTCACGTCAGGTTTGTAAATAACAATTTTTACTCACGACTATGACTATAAACTGCGTTAAAACTTTTCACAGGCTTTACGTTTCAAACAACTACGACTTTCATTAATACGTTCAGCGAACAGGATAGCGCCGTCGTTAGTTAACCATTACACAAATGATCACAAAATTACACTAGCTAAACCGCTTTTCCAGCTGTAAGAAGATTTTCCACGGGATATTAAGTATAAAGATCCGAAGATAAAATGCCCGACAAAAAAACTATAATAAAACGTGGTATAATTATTATGAACTAGCGATCCCGGCGAACTTTGTTCCGCCTAACAATAAATGAATGGGAGATTAAAGATTTTAAAATAAATACAAAATTAAACCATTTTTTATAATATCAGTACAATTAAATATACGTAACTAGACAAAAAGAGTCTCAAATATTATTTTCTAAATGATATTAACTGAATTACGTTAGATTATAATCATAAATAACTCCCAAAATTTAATTTTAATGTACATATAGATACTCTTTGCTATTTGAATGATGTAGTCACAACAAATTGTCAAAAACATATCTAAAGCATTTTTTTAATTATAACTCAACAACGGAGGGTTCAATTGAAAATAGCAATTAAAGCGTTTTTGTTCGTTTGATTTTTATGAATAAAACGACATCTCACACGACTCGATCCGACGACTTTTTCCACCCAAATATCTACCTTGGACCCTAACGGATTTTTGATGTTTAAAATCGATGATTGTAAAATTTAATAGCCTACAGCTTATTCCCGACGAAGACAAATCCATAGACACAAAAATCATGAAAATCGGTTCAGCGGATCTCGAGTTGTAAGTATTGTAACTAACACGACTTTATTTTATATATGTAGATTTAGTAAATAGCCGAAAGGTGTTTCAATCCGCATATAGCACCAAACGGCAGCTAACCAGATTCACACTGCACCATCTGATTAAAGGGCGACTCAAATTTCGTTAAGCTGCGGTTATCTCTGCCAGGCATTTAATTGATCACTTCTATCACATCCGTCTACCATTTCGCTATTTCGGTTTCCGTATTCGTAGACTATTTATTTTAAAGAAAGCGAGGTGTATATACAGTATCGTACATGTCACAAACACGATTTCCTACGCTCATTATACAAGCGATTTGATATCCAGTCACGTCACAGGAAAGTTCTCGGATTCCTTTAAACTGTATTCACTCGCGCATGTGGAGCTGAATCTGACGATTATAAGTTGCACTCTGCAGGACGTTAGGTCTCAAAGAATTTGTATGCGAGGGGCTCTGTAGCGCTGGGAAAGGAATCCGACTCGTTAGGTGGAAGCTATTTCTACAAGCACAAAGGTGAATGAAACATAATTTTTTTTATTTATTTATTTTTAACGCGTTCCTCCTGGTGTCGAGGGGCCGCGATCTTTATTTATCATTTTATTAATATCTATTACATTTGTCTCTGATTACATACATACAGTCCACGCCTCTTTCCCAATGGGGTAGGCAGGGACTACTTCTTTCCACTTGCTACGATCCAGGCTTACATCTTTCGCTTCTTCAACACTCATGACTCTTTTCATACAAGCTCGCCGGTCGTGGGTACTCTTGACCTGGCTTTTCTTTAAAATGTCATCGATCTGATCGCCATACGTACGCCTAGGTCGACCCCTACCGGTCTGCCCATTCAGTCTCGCCTCAAAAATCAGTTTCGTCAACCTTTCTTCATGCATCTTCTCTATGTGTCCGAACCATCTAAGCATCCCTTTCTCAATCTTCGTCACTACATCTTCTATTACACCACATCGTTCCCTTATCACACTATTCCTCACTCGGTCCATCAATGTCACTCCAGCTATACTTCTCAGAATTCTCATTTCCACAGCATTAATTTTGCTCTGATTATGTTTATTCATATCTACTTTATTCCCTTCTTTCATTATCTTCTGACCATTTCCTTCTTTCCTACTTCAAGTCCCTTTTACATTTTCCATTCTATTTCCTTGTTTCATCCATTTCATTAGTAACGACACAGCACACCATTTTTATTATTTCTCTGTACAATTTTCCTACAATTAATATCACTGTCTTCTTATATTCTATTCCTGTATCTAATATCACAGTTTTCATTGCTCGTCATCTTATATTCTATTCCTATGTCTAATATCACAGCCTTTTTTAACACCTTGTCATCTTAATCACTTCTTGTTATTGACCAGATTACAAAAATGTATTTGTTTAATGTACTTTTTTTTTCTTTTTACTCTATCACTGTTTAAATTATGTATTTATTTTTATTTTTTATTATGTATCAATTTTGTGGAAATTTAAAAAGTATAACAAGTCTTGGGTAATTTTGCCTCCATTTTTTATGAATATTGTGATTTAGCTATTTTCGCTTTTTAAAGGATATCTTAGCTCCTATATTTAATAGAAATATGCCGATTAGACAGAAAGGTGTTTAATGATTTGGAGTTTATTGTATTGCAATAAAAGTGATTTCGGCTGAAATGTTAGTTAGTTTTTCATCTATGGGGACGATATTTGCTTTATTAAGAGTACTAAATGACTTCAAAATCAACATTTCGACGTAACTGATTATAAAACTAATCTTAGTTATACTGGCATAATTATAAAATCTTAGATTTCAGTTGATAAAAGATATATTATTGAGACGATTAACAACAACAATCGAATGGCGGACTCAAAGCCACAATCTAAACTTGTCAGTATTGATAAATGAATCATTATTAACTGTACTGTTTTCCTAACACTTTCATATCCCATTAATATTTAGATCAGAGATTATTAGAATTTGAAAACTGGCAATTCAAACACAAGGGATTAATGGTTGTAAATAAAATAATAAACCTACTATGTTATGTAGATTATATTCTTAAGATGTTTATACTACTTCATTAATCGCTTTGATAGTTACTAAGATGTCTATTGGACATATTAATGAAGCAGGTTGTGCTATGAATAAAATAATAAAGTCAAGTATATATTAAAAAACCATAACGTATCGTTTTAATAATGAAAATCTGATAAATTACACAAACAGCAATAGGTTTTATACAATTAAAGTATACATAGAACATTGCTTCGTTATCTCTCACTAGGTGCTAAAGTCAGTCAGCGAATGATTGGGTTTCCAATAGTTATACCTTAATTAACAATTACAGTGACCAACGCGTACCAATTCTCAAATAGACATTTCTATTGCAATATTTGCTTCAATGAACAGACGATACTTTACAGGAATTGCAATAACGACTATACTGAGAAATTCATTGCTCTATGATATCAATCTAGAAAGACTTACGTAAAGGGCAAGTCTTACGTAAATAGCAAATTGTTTTTCGCCGAAGTCTTCTAATACAAAAAATCTTTTTGTATTAAGTGTACAAATAAGTTTCCGCCGTTTTTTTTTTTAATCCAATATTAAATATTTATTATAGAAGGACGGTAATATAAATTTATTTAAAATATTACGCAGCACTTGCAAGCAGTTTATCCCATCACTCAGGCAGCATTAGAATCCCACGTCTGAAGAACTCCTTGTCTTTTGAGGCTATCCACGAATCAACCCAATTTTTGGTATCCCCATAAGATGTGAATGTGAACCGACAGAGCATGTGCCATGGACGAGAACAGGTGATAATCGGACAGTGCAATGTGGTGGTGATGGTGAATACGGCGGGTGTGATAACACTTCCCAATCAAGTGGAAACAAATACGTTTTCATGAGATCACGGGAGCCGCAAAATGTGGACGAGCATTGTCATGCAGGAGAATAATTTTTTCGTGTCTAGAATAGTATTGAGGGCGTTTTCCTTCAGAGCTCGGCTCGATCACATCAATTGTGTCCGATAGAGGGCTCCAGTAATTCCAGTCCAGTCGTGATAGCCTAGTGGTTACGGACCTCGGTCTCCGAATCGGGGGTCGTGGGTTCGAATCCAGGTCCTGCACCAATGA
>DWHU01001456.1:0-12490 GCA_018247975.1 Parides photinus | reverse complement strand
TTTGTATGATTTTGTGTGAGTTACGTCCATATTCACTACGTTACGTTCATATCCATGATTATTGCGTTTTTTTATTATAGATAATTAGGAACTAACCTGGCTTGGTTCACAATTGCTTTTTTGAGCAGAACATTTTTTTTTGTCAAATAAAATAAACTATAGCTTAGTTCCTGTTAAAATGCCAAAATCGATATAGCCATTTCAGGAGATCGGCCATAACGTTTAGATAGAAGAACAAAAAATTGTTATTTGTTGTCAATCACATAAATTATAAGAATAATGAAAAAAATCATTATCTCGCTGTTTAAAACAAGTTTGAGTATTTGTTTAAACGTAAACGTATATATTAACGTCATGACAGGTTCAACATACATTCATCTACTTGTTGCACAATAAGTATGTATATAAGATTGAATTACATAAAAGTTACGCTATTATTTCAAGTAATTTCCAACTATAAGTGTAGTTATTATTATAAAAAGGAAGCATTATTTATTAATATATACGCATACATTACTTTTAAGTTTTTAGTTAATCAAACTATATATGTTATTCTATTATAATTAGTTAGGCTATAATGAACATAATGAATTATTTAACCATTTAAAGATATGAAACTTTAGATATTCATTGGATATACTTTTTAAATAAAAAAATTGTGTTAAGAAATGTACTATCAAGTTATATTTCACTGGGCACCTAATTGTTAGTAAACAGCACCGTTAATTTCTATCATTAGAACATTTGCAGCACCAATGCACAGGCGAACGGCCAGCGGAACCGTTTATAAGAAAGTCAAAGGTAAATCAGCCCTCGTAATGGAAAACTCGTGTAGGAAATATACAAGTGCTAACATTCACACACGTTTCAATGACTGCATCGCCCTACAAAGGTTACATTTAAAACCATTTGTTTCTGTACGCCGATTGCATGAACGATTATATATCGATCGTTTGTTTGATTTGACTACTTTATGTAGGTCTAGATGTTGCGTAAACTTGTATTATACAAATTCAAACACTTAACATCACGAGAATTAAAGATTGAAAATAAAAGTCCTGATAATGAACCAAGAACTTTAAGTAATATGTAAAAGATACTTTATTTATGTATCTCAAGCTTCCACGACAAATGAATATACATCATGATTCAAAAATACCTCTACAAAAAATTCTGCGTTCTCAGTAATTTTTGTGCGAAATAATCATGAGAAAATTCATACATTATTATAAGAATACAAAAAAAACTGTTATTTCTGAGGTATTTGTATCATTACTCATACTTCGTTATTAATTCTCAGTAACATCTTGAAAGGCTGGTATAACTACTGTAACTGTTTGGATTTAACATTTTTAGATATCTAGGTTTTTTTTCTGCGGATTCAAATTTGTGGAGATTTAATTATGAGCTTAAATTTTTATAGGATTGGATTTTTAGTACTTAAATTTTTTGATTTATATTTTTGATATATGCAGGTAAAAGAAAACTGATTTCCTAGTTGATGAAGTTGTATAAGTACTCCTCATGATAGATGGCGATCTGGTAAAGATCAAATGTACCTCTTTATATGTATTAAAGTGCGTCCAATTCATTTAAAGGAAACGGATTTCACACTTAATACGTCTTATATTTTCGTCCTTTGAAAAGTATATATGATATGTAAAGAAGGTTAAGAATACCATAAATTACTCGAGTTTATAATAGAGACGCAATATTTGTTATATAATACAGTACTCGATAATCAAGGCGATCAGGAACTTAACCATGACGATCATGGAACTTTGTCAACTGATACTTTAGGTCATAAGATGGATAACAGCTATTTATATGTGTAATAAACGAACCTTTGTTAGTCAACTCATGGGAAGAATAAGTTTTCAGACACGTTTTGGATTTAAAATACATTGAGATAGTACTTTCATAAATATCATATCTCAAGTACACATAAATATAATACTGAAATACTTTAAAATTTAAGTAAACAATTTTAAGTTCACCATGATTTATTTCATAATATTATACAGAACAAAAAAAAATTATGTATTTAATGAAAATCATTTAACTTTGAGCTATTTCGAAAAGTATTTCATCAGTTATTTGAAAAAGTTTCAGACACTCCCAATACGAGATAATAATATAAAATGGTACACAAACAGTTCATTCAACGTTAACAAAAACACATTGTAAAGGTCAAATAACGATGTTTAACCTTGAATAAGAGGCACTCCTTTAATACAGATAGATACAATGCTCCCAAACGTGCTAGTTTACAAATTCTATTTGTTACCTATTATATCAACTCAATCCCGCCAACACATGAATTAATTGCCGAATAATCATTAAGTATATCTTACATTATTTGGTACACAAAGTAGATGTAATACAACACAAACTTTTTCAAATTGGTTTATAAAAAGATCACTGTTAGCGTCAACTAAAACCTAGTTGCAATTTTCCATTTTTCGGCATAAACTTTTAAGGATTTAATCATACATTATGTTTTTAATTATAATACTTTAATCAAGATTATATTTTGAAGTTTTTGTTAATAGTATCTTTAATATTTACTATATAAGTAAAACGTACATAAACTAATTGTTTACAGCTAAAAGTACATATAGGCTCGATCATATCATGGACATAAAATCGAAACTGAATTTAAATGTTTAGACAAGGATTCAATTCCAGTTTTGATATTTTTTCTTCACATATTACGTGTTATCTCTCTATAGACTAACTAAACTGTTATATTTTAGTTTCGCTAAAATCTAAACGGTAAAATTTATTCTAGATAAAAAGCACCTTTCATCGTGCTTCTTCGGAATAATTAAGAACTTGAAACGGTCATGCTTTTTACAACTTATGCTGTTATAAGCAACAGAGATAAAAATTTCTAAGTCATCCAGGTCAACCGATTAAAAATAAATCTTGTTACTTACAACTTCATTATAATACAATTACAGAAACAGATCAGAAACTAAATATAAATGTAGATGCATCAATATTAAATTGTTGCATTAATTTCAAAAATAGTAGGTATTAATATTTATAAATCTGAATTAAATGGTTTTAATATGATGCCCAAAAATATTCTTTATTTCTCGTTTCTAGGACAATAAATGTACTTATAATTCTACGTGTAAAAATGAAGTGAACAACGGAAAATATAAATTAATGCTCACGCACCGCATAATGTAACGGCTTCCGTATAAAGCAGCCGACTGGAACTCTGTCCGGCCAAAAAATTAACACAATGCTCTATCACAAACAAAGCGAGTCTTCCCGGAGTTCAATAAAACTGTTTATGCAATTCCCGTGAATAATTGATTCATAAATTAAAACACGAAAACGTTAACGCTTAAATTATTCATTTAAACCAACGTACTTACTCTATACGTATATCTTTCAGTGCGTACAAAACTTACAGAGGGTTCACACTGGGCCGTGCTCCAAAACCATAACATTATGAAGCTTGTGTTGTTTTATAAAGAATAACTATACAGGAATTTTAAAGGAATGCTAATGCGGCTTTGTTTTCTGTGTTCCGTTTTCAATACTACAATAACGAAGTTTTGGTAGTATTACATATCAACTTACGATAAACTTAATGTATAAAAATTACGTGACACAGTGTTCGTCCGCGATGGACTCCTAAACTACTTAACCGATTTAATTAAAATTTTGCACACCGTGTGCAGTTTGATGAAACTTAAGAGATAGGATAACTTACATCTCAATTTAAAGTCGCAATATTGTTTTATTGCAAATTATTTGTTTAATATCTGAAAGCCACAATTATTTACTTCTAAATGGTACCAACAGATGTCGATATCTGTTGACTGGATTGAGTTAGTATTCAATAGATGGCACTGTGTTAAATGTAAACGTTTAATATTAGTTATTAATTTATAGTATGTTATAAAATTTGACAATAAAAGTTTAATAATACTATGTTGTTCGTTGTTTAATTTGTGGATATTGACACTATTTTTAATTATTTGTTAAGGTAATGTCAACCAACAACATGTTCAGAGCGGAGGAAGTGATAAATAATTAAACACGCTGTATTTGGGGCGGTGTAATGTACTTCGGCTTGCGGCTAGAGTCGTGCGCGTGCCCCTGCGCAGCTCACGCAGGAAGCACGCTCCGCTACTCGACCCACGAATGTTATGCTCCTCGCTTTTGGACCTGACAAACACCTTATAAGTTTATGTAGGCCATGGCAAGAAAACATATTGGAATTAACATTAAATACTAAATACAGAATTGTACCCACGACTCGAACTGCGAAGGCAAGACCGTTAAAATTTTAACAATTAAACATTGTTCACTTTTGTTATATTGCAACATTGTAATATTTACAGCTTACAATAAGAATTATATGTTCTGTATTAAGTTTTTTTTATTATTTATAACTAATTAAAAAAAATATTACAATAATCACATTATAAGTATTTCGCTAAACTGACAAAAAAGTTTGTTGGCCACAATTTATACACTATTAAATTATAATATTGTCTATATATAAATAATTAATGTAATGTCACAATACAATAAACTTAGTACACTACCTCTTACACACATGTTTTTATTAATAAACGCGTTTAGTTTCAATACATGCCTTTCCATATATTCAAATAAAAAAAGCACCATTTTCAAACTGTTAACTACCCCGATTTTATGTAATGAAAGGATTATAATTGCACGAAACGTACAATACATACTAATTAGTTGTTTAATAATTAACTGAAATATGTGTTTCTGTAGGAATAACTATAATAATATTTTTACTTAACTCCCCTTTTATTGCAAGAGTAAAGACCGGGAGTGATAGTATTGTACTAGCTTCAATAATACTGTTAAGTATACGAATAAAAGTAATATTCAAAATCAATGACGACGTAGAAATCTTCAAGTGACAGAAAATGTAGAACGTTTTGTATGGTAATATATTTATGTGTTACTATTTTTAAAAGTAGGAACTTGTAAACAAAATGCTGCAGAAACATAAAACAGGTTTTTTCTAACGGCTGCTTAAAATCATTCATTCTCTACGGTTGAATGGTTTGTAATAACGTAGGAAATGGCAGGAAGGGAGACGTGGGGCAGGTATACAAGTGTCTCCTCATAATAAAAGGTTCCCGTCTGTTACAAGTGGCGCTTTCGTAATCGTATATCCTTCCCCAATCTTTTTTTATTAACAGAAACGCATTCTTACAAGAAATAATGATCAAAACATTTTAGCATTGACGTATAATTTCACTAATTTTATTATCATCTTATTTAAGAAAACAATATTTAATTGCTAGTTATTAAGTACGTAGATTGTACTACTGTATTGTAAATATTGTACAAAGATATTTAACTATAATAAATAGAAAAAAGTAGATGAAAATATAAAACAGATTGTACGCTATTTTGAAATTATTTACTTTGCGATATAGTTTATAAGTTATTGAAAATTACAAATAGATTTTGTTTGAAAAACGATCAAAGTAAAGTTCGTTGAATTGCGATTATAAATAATTTAGTTTACTTATCAATAGCAGGAAGTCAGGTATTGGCTGTACAAAACGATAACGTTATCATATATTGACGTCTCTTTCTTACATTGGTTATTGTGTATTTTTTCCTCTTCACAGACGAACCCTACTTACGGCTGGCAAAAACAATTTCTTAACGCGCTCGTACCTACTGTATTTTGAGGTTATGTCAGTATTAATCTGACGGCGACGTTAGACGTACGTGCGGTGCGCGTTTCGTGCAGCCTATTCGTCGTGTACTTGTGTACTGTTGAACTATAGGATCGATATACAATAAATCGAGTGCATGCAAGTGTCGCGCTTGCACTTTAAGCCTAATATATCGTTATTTTACAGCATTCGAAAGTAATGATCGTAACTTATGAACCTAAGTTTAAACCGATCACGGATGTTTGGATTAAATAACATTTTACTCTAAGGTGCGTATAAAAGTTTATAATTTTTACTCTATTTTAATATTTTTACGGCAAAGGCATGAAATGTATTTGAAAGTTTAATAATAGTGATAAATGGCAAATATAAACAAAAGTATATTTTGCGAGGGAATATTCAAACAAAACCGACAACGATTTAAATATATAACCGTTACGCTCAAACTACATTGGTAGCGCTTTAATGAACTTAGTTCCTATTAGATTTCCATTCTTATTTTAATAATAGTAATATGATTCGTATTAATTACATTTTATTTATTATTAATGGCGTTCATATATAAATAAAATTGCGATAAATATGCACGTATAAGTCTATTTAGATAGAAAGAATGCGTTAGAAATTAAAAAAATGTAGTACTACGAGGGTTCCCTTTCGACGTCCCCTTGTCCGGCGTCCCTCGCTTGCTGCACGTCGCCAGTCTGCTCTATCATTGTTATATTAACGGATTACCCACCTTTGGAGTGGTTGGTATAAAGCAGATATTTCCTTGATAGTAGTTACAAAGAATTTAGGGTCCGTCATCGCAGCGCATTCGTTTTACACCCTCGGTTTATTGGCCATGTCTTATGCATGCTGCTGCGCCATTGTGGTGTGCATCAACCATCAGGCGATTAATTCGACGTATTGTTACGATATTCATTGTTGTGCAAATTATGGCTACAGATATTTAAGGGTAAACCCAGCTGTTCTATAATTTAGTTTATTTTAATAATAAAATTAACCGTATTTAGATAATACGTGCATAAATGCAAAATAATTTCGCTAAAAGAAGTGGATTTGACTGCAGGTTAGAATTTCAGTCAAAATGTCTGCGTTAAGTAGACTAATTGTCATAAAATTAATACATAATTGTTAGTAAAGAAGTATTCAAGTTAAGACGTCAGGTCTGATAAAGGATTTTTATCTTAATTGGCTGCACTATTACACATATAGACAGACATATTAGATACTTAGAAATTAGTGTAGGAGTATTTTGACAATTTGAATTAATTGTAAGTAAAAAAAGGATAACGTTTCTTTACTCAAATGTATTCTATTGGTAAGTGTAAATGTATGATTAATTGTAAACATGACCGTGCAAAACTCTATTTATTACAAGTTTATTAAGATGTTCATTCATTAATTGAATACATGAGTCAACCTGGCATTGGTTGAAATTAATCGTGGTTTACCTCATAAGGAAACTGTGTTCAATAAAGCGGACACAACAAACGATGGTCAGTTTATTCATATATATCGTTCGTAACCCACACAATAAATACGTAGTTTATGCCTGATTGATCGGATATCGAGAAAATTCAAAAAAAAAACCGTTAGGTTTGTTCACCTGTAACTTCTAAACACGGTGCTATATAGATTTATCCAATTTGTATTGTTTTGGTTTAGATCTTATGTGTGAACAACTAAATCTAGAATTTTGGGAAAGAAGGAATGTAATATCATTACGAGTGGCATCTTTTACTAATATTACAAATATTAAATGATAATCCTTAAAGCAATAAACTTTTAGTAGTATATTATGTGAAGCACAGATAATACTGTTTTAAGGTATTGGTAAATGAAACTAATATTCAAAGCAGTTTTAAGAAAATGAGTATAATAGATATTTTGTTACTATGTAGTCTAAAAAATGTTGCAATGTCGAAGTTAAATGTTGGCATTTTAAAACTTCAAAAGATTTGCTATCTGGACTAGCTAGTGTATTTTTCTGCGTAATTTTTGGATATATAAATATATTTTAGTTTGTTTTGTGCGGTTGCACACATGATGTATTTGTTGTTTCACCTTTGTGTAGTTACAAATATTATTGGTATACACGTGGATGTTTTAAAGACGGCTTTCAGTTTACGTACTGCAAAATGTGCCTATTTTTAATGTCCTACATAAGCAACATGAACGGAACGTTACGAAATAACCATGTGTCTCTCTCATTGTTCCTAATTCGTTAACTACGCAGCTCTGCCATTTCATATGCAGTCAGTACAAATTCAAGTCTGCCGTATCTAGTTTCTACTACTACGGATCTTTGCACTTTATTCACGAACTTGTGTAAAGTTTATAAATGTCTGCAACATAAAGTCAATCAATTTGATTTTAAAGTGTTTGATACTATAAACATTTGATTTGAGAAATGAGTGTTGTTCTAACATAAATTAAGTAATTCTAGAAACTGCGAGTAAAATTATAATCATTTTAAATACTTTAAGTCAGAAATATTGTTGAAGGAAGTATAAGCTGGTCCTTCTAAATTACTGTTACATTTGAATTTTAATTTCTCATGATACGTGTATGTTGATAGGATGAATCGTACGATCATTCGTTCGAGGCCTTGATCTATACAAAAGCAAGTAAGAGCTGATTTTGACACAAGTCTGTAACCTTTCACGACACTTCGCCGCACCCGACGAAATTTCGACAATTTATTTACATATCCTGTTAATAGTCTGTTAAAAATTAGTTATTACTTAGGTCATTTCTTTGGCCCTACTGATATGTCTGAAAATGTATATAATATTTATTGCTGTGGAAATGTGATTTAACACCTGCCACTTAGTCATAACTAAACATTGCACGTCTGGTGAAAATATTTTATTGCACAATTAACATCTATAATTTTTTTTAATAGGCACGGCCTACTCTGCTGCAGAAAATATGAACTTGACATAAAATACATGTATTTAAAAAAAGTAAAATACATTTATTGGCCAATTTTTAGGATAGCCCGGTCGTCACAAGTCACAAGTTCATAATAGTCCCATTAAAAATACCTTTTTTACACAGATACATAAAAGTATTTTTGATTTTGGTTGTCTTCAGTTTTTCAAACATTAAAGTATATATTTTATATTTCATTATCGGTGTAGCGATAATTTTATTTAACAGAAACATTTGCACTGTAAACAATGGAGATAATGACGTACTCATTTGAATTGCAACTTAATGTTTTAACTTTGTTGTAGGTAAAATAGAAAGTGTTTTCGTTCCGCGTAGTTCGTATGAACAAAAAATTAAAACTGTATTAATAATACATAAAACATTGATAAGAAAACAATAGTAATCACAGAGGTATACAATTGAAGATATGTATTAGTTATCAAAAGTATAACAGAAACAGCTTTGTCAAGTAAAATAGTTGAATGTTTAAAACGAAAAAAACGTTAGCGATTTCTTAAGACCTTGAATGTTAATTGAAATGTTTTGTAGTCAAGTAATAAACACAGTAAATTCCAAGTTACATGTATGTAGGTATAGAGATCTGAGTGTCGGATAATGAGGCTGGGAAACACACAATGGTATCTTTATATAACGGGCCAATATAAGAAGTGCGCCGATGACAACGCTCTACTGTACATAGCACAAAGAATAATGAGAACATACCGCAGAACTTCTGCTGGATATAACAACGTAATGGATTTTTTATTATGCTTTATCTTTTAAATTCATAGTTATAACATCAAAAACAATGTGTATTGAAACAGAAACTTCATAGATATATCCATAAATTATAGTTATCTTTATCTGACAAAATAACAGCCGATTAAATATTTTTATTATATTCTCAAAGAATTTTCCGAAAAAGTTGAACTTCATATATCTTTATCCAGTCTCCGTGTTTGTTAAGGATTTTTCGAAAAAAGACCCTCATTGTTGCCGCGTCTGTCTGTGCGTGTTTGACATGTTTGTCATGTTTTTGACATTTTGTTGCGACATCATTCAAATAGCAAAGAGAATATATGTTTTAACTTAGAAAAATGCCCTGGTGCGATTTGCTGAACAATGGTTCTTAATACGTTTTTAGTTTAGAGGTAGGTGAATTTAATGATTTATACTTTTGTGAAAATAACTATTATTGAACTCAATTTTAAAGGTCTTGGACTGCTATATAAAGACATTTTAAAATGAGCTACGTAGTTTATTCCCTTCCACATCTAGTTCTTAATTAGACTAAATAACAAACTTATATTCGTTTATAAACGATGATTATATATTTACTTCGTATTCATACGAAATATGTAAATCGTTTCTTGGTGAATTTATTACATTATATCCTTAAATAGGTTGGTCAAACCCATTTTATGTATTAAAAAAAACTTACACTGTAGCGTGCAAACATTACTGTGTACCAGTTTGAAGGGAATTGTAGCTTGTGAAATTGCTGGGGTAACGAGATTTATCACAAAAGCTCAATTTGATGCTGTGTACTACCACATGTTTATGGTTAAGAGTATCATTTACTATCAAGTCAACATTTTGCTTGTCTCGTAGCTACGGTGAATAAAAAAAATATCCTATTAAGACGATGAAACTATATGAAAGCATACTTTTAGTCTTATGAAACCTCGAACGATGTCCTACATACAACGAAGCGAATCCCAACGTTCTTAAATCTAGCCGTTCGTTCCACTTCAGTTTTTGAGTGGATTATCGATTTTATTTGACTATAAACTTCGTTTCATTTATTAGATTTTCTCATTTGGCCTATTTTGGAAATAATTTAGTGTAGTATCATCGTAATTAACGTCACAATGTTACAAATGTATCAATTACCATCAGAAGAGCAATGTAACATACTATAGTAGTTTCAAACGTATTTAATAGTCTCTGCGAGATATTTTATTAAATATTTATCAGTAAATTATGACGAAAATGCTAGCAACAATAAACATTTTAAAATATATACTTATTACTGAAGCTATCGGGTTATAGTTTGTTCAATGTAAGAAAGCGATTTAAAAAATATATGAAGTTGATTTAACAGAAATATAAATCATATGTTTATTAAGTTAAATTTCCAGACTCTTCAATCCGTCACAATTGAATATAATTTGACGTAAAATAGTTTTCGCGTCTCACGCTAACTTCCTTTATTCTTTGAAGATATTAATGTATGAATATTAAAATCTTTATACAACTACTTATTACAAACACTCGGTTGAAATCTTCATTAACTTCAACGTTATTTTTTAAGTTATTAATTTAGATTATAAACTTATAAGTAATGTGGGGATGAATTGGATTTATTCATCCAAAAATAAATTGATTCGGCCAGCGGGCTTCATTGTTTCATCCCTCGCCTCTGTCTATCCCAAACATAACTTTTGATAGCCTCATAGCAGACGTCTAGACGAGTATACGCGTATATATTTACCTATATTGTTCCACCCTCCCCTTTTGTACGCAAAAGAGGGAGAGGAAATGAAATATATCAAATGAATGAAAAGATAACAGTCTGTAATTCAATTAAAATTACAATTAATGCTAAGTTTGATTTAAAACTATTGTGAGGGGTTTATTTCACTTGTAACAAGTACTTTTCAGATAAACAACGAGATTAAATGAACCGCTTCTCTGTTGTCTTTAAATATGCTACCGGATACTTGTGGGAAGATTTAGAAAACGTTATATTACAATCACACGATGGTTTTCTTTTCGGTTTAATCTCTAAGTTTAAATCATTTATATATTTAATAATACATATAATGTAATCTCTGGCATCATACGTCAAAATTAAATGTAAAGAAAATCAGGGTTCATTTTTAAAAACAAATTTCTTAATTTTTTTATTCATGTATTTTTTATATAGGGCATCAGATCAATAAAAATGATATGAGAATAAATATGAAAATAAAAGTTTTTATTTATTTTCATGTTTATGCTTATGTTTATATAGATAAAAGTGTACACATACAAAAACAAATATAATTTTTAGAAATGCTACGTTTTTGTACCCATACTTTGTTTTAAATCACATAAATATTAACAATAAGTACAGAGTGAAAATACGTAAAAAAAATTATTTGCTGTAATCACAGCAATATCGTATCACCTTCATAACGTTCGTTCTACTTCCTAAACAACCAATAAGACAATGAAAACTAGCGCAAACCGATTTCTCTTGAAAAAATAATAAAGGAGGCTGACTGAACAATACAAGAGAAAAGTTATTTCTCACATTACCCTGATTAAATCTAACGATTTCTGCCATTAGATACAGCCTCATCTGTTACAGATATAATTGCATTTAATTTGATTAAATTTGTACGATCTTTAATTGCGATAGTTTCTCTTCATTTTCAGGCTTATAAGTTGTAGATCATAGAAAGGTGAACTAACAACTTGACTTAAACGATCAATTTCCTTTAACCGTTGGCGGTAGTAAATACTGTAGTACTATTTAAGCATTTTAATTATAATAAATTTAAAATTTAATGCTTTGGTTCAATAGTTTGTAAGGAAATTAGTAGTAATTTAGTAGAAGCTGTCGGTTTAACTACAAAGGTTTATCTGATTAACTTTAACGTTTGAAATGTAGGAATCGTGAAATCTCAAAATGCAAGTAATATTCTTAGAAGTATGATTGTTTAAGCCATGTATGTATAATAGCGATGCAGTATATGTATGTAATGGAAAGTGAAAAAATTAAAATGAAAATTTTTTTATTTACATTGCTTCAATAAAATTTACAAGATATTTTGGTGACTATCCTATTAGGTAAGAACAATACCTGTATC
>DWHU01001455.1:0-12491 GCA_018247975.1 Parides photinus | reverse complement strand
GTTTTTTCCATTATTTCTTCGCTCCTAATAGTCGCAGCGTGATGTTATATAGCCTAAACCCTTCCTAGATAAATGGGCTATTCAACACAAAATAATTTTTCAATTCAAACCAGTAGTTCCTGAGATTAGCGCGTTCAAACAAACAAATTCTTCAGCTTTATAATATTAGTATAGATTATGAAATAAAACCATCCAAGAACACTAATTTAAATATTTATTTATATTGGGATCTTCTATGGCATAATTCTTGTCGCAGGTAAATGAGATTGTCATTGCATATCTTGTGCCTGACCTAACTTTTTCTACATGATGAAGATTTTCAGCACCACTAGTAAAAATGCTTAGCCTTGCTTTCCTTGGTTCTATTGTTTTGTTAACATTATTTTCTACAAATACAAACCTTCCACCTTGAAAGTCAATACTGTAATCACTCAAGTAAAGTAATGTTGTATAATGGAATGATTTATAGGTTTCCTGAAAACAGATTATTAAAGGACATTGATTAACACTTTAATGATGGGTATTAAAATGAAATACAGGTAAACTAGCCAAATTTGGAGAACTTATTTATAAACTTATTTTATAATTTATTGCAAACATCTCTTTAGAAAATAAAATTTAGTGTGTGAAACCTAGTTAAAGCTAACATTTCAAGTTATCTTTACAAGCTCACAATTTATATATTATTAAAAAACCAAACTATCTAACTTACTTTGTCTATGTGAGGATGCCAATACTCATCATGAATTGTAACTGCTTTTTTTGATGTAATTTTGGAGAAAAATGTTGGTTGTGTTAAATAAATTTTACTCGGCAGCACTCCAAAATGATGGGCAATAGTGTGTTTAATTTTTTCTTTGACAACCTATAAGACAAGTAATGATCCACGATTATAATTAATGAAAAATAATAATGCTATCATTTTGTTATAAATAAATAAAAATACACACTTTGAAGTTATTAAAGTCGACTTCATTGAATAAATTTTTCATGTCTTCCTTCTTGTAAATATTAATAAAATATTCCTCTTTAGATAATGCCCCACTATGTAAATCTAAGATAGAAGCCCCTCCTGATGACTCTCCATACTTAAACCCTCTTTTGGCTATTTCCAGAAGTTTGTCAGATTCGTTTTCTGAAATTACTTTGTCAGTGACAAACCTCTTACATTCTCTTATTATACATCCTTCATACTTGTCTAGTTCTTTAATATATTCTGGGGAACAATCCAATATTTCACCCTTTCCAGGCAATAATTCAGACTGTTTTGCGAAAGTGATTAATTTGCTGTCTTTGGATGAAAAATAAACAACAATTAGGAGTGAAGATATAACAACTATTCTGGATAAAACCCTTAGAGGAATGTTGGAATTGGACGATCTGAAAAAAAAAAAATATTAATGAATGGTGTAATTACCGGTTAGGTAAAGCAACATTGTTAAGGAATAAAAAAATTTGGATTTTACTTCTCATTCTTGACAATGTTTAACTCAGTCTCTTTGCCATTGAAGGTTTCTTTCTTGTTTCGTCTCTTCAGTTCAGCCATACCAGAGGTATACTTTAACGTAATGCCAAAGAGAAAGCTCCATACATTAACCAGCAGTTACAGCATATGTAACATTTAGTTATTTGATTTCTATAAAAATACTTTTAAATTGTGTGCTGTCTAGTTACTTTAAAAACGAATAATATTAACAAGCCCAATATTCATAATCACAGAGAAAGCCATAGATATAGCAGAAAATTCCTGTTCTTTAACAACTTGAAACTGTATCTCTACGAAATAACATTAATGTGGAAAAAGACGGAAGAAATTTTTTTTTTCAATTGATATTAAATACTTATCATGTTTTATATTCTTAACCTATTTAATATTATTACTAAAATGAAATAAGTTAATTTATAAAATGTTAATGAGAAGCTAATATTAATGTGAATTTCTGTAACTTTATTTTAGATACAAAATGAATGCAGAATAAATTGTTTTAGTATATTCTTATGTTTCCAATATTATTGTTTTCTTTACAGATCCAGATTTCGTAATCTTACCTAAAACCAGGTACTGTGAAATTAACGTACTGTAACATATAATGTGGCAACATTAAAAATACGACCGTTGTATGTTGATTGCATTTGCTATAATCAATTTTGTGTTAAGAATATATTTTAAAATTCTCGTGTTTCTTTTCATTTATTGTAATGTTGTCAAGTTTTTTATTAGGAGCAGTTAACATTTGGATATTCTTTTAAGGCTCATTTTCGCTATGTTCTACGATGTTGAACATGATGTTGCTCCTTTCCTCCAGGAAGAAATATTGCACGTCGTTGGTCGAGAGTTCTGTATGTATTTAAACGGTTTTTTTAAATATCATGTTACAAAACATTAATTTTATGAGTATATTTACAATTCCAATTTTATTGTTGTTTTAGTAAACATCTCGACGGACATTCATGGATTGTACGGTCTGAGGAGTGTTCCAACACATACTGAAGATGGCATTCCTATTAGGAAGCTTTATGTTTCTAACTTACCACCAAAAGTATGAATATCATTAATGTTAAAGCTAGATTAAAATTTCTTATTAACTTAAATTTGTACTTATTTTAGACAACGCGTACGGAGTTATTTGGAGTGTTTGCTCAGTACGGTTTCATTAAAAGTTGTTGGTTGCGTATGGGAGATAGAGGGCCGAATAGAAGTCCAACACCTACATATGCCTTTGTAACATTTAGTGACCCTGCAGATGCACACAAGTACGTCACAAGTTAATTTCTCTTTGTTATAAATTAGAAAAATGAAAATTGGCTTAAAGATATTGAGTAATTGATCATAATTAATAGTGACTTTCTCAAATTGATGTAGTGCTACATCATTGTAGAGAATATGCATAATACTTTTTATTTATGTATGTATTAGGAACATGTTTTCAAAACGGACGCTCTAGGATAATTTTCATTTTTTTTTTTAAGAATATCTTAGCGTTATTAAGTGACTATGTTTATATAGTTATTTAATATACTGCTGCTTATTACAATTATTAATAACCACCAAACAAATACATTAACAGTAATAAGGTTGTTGTTGATAATTTTTCTAACAATTTTTCAATTATGTTTTGTGTCTAGTTCGTTATTAGATGAAAAATTTTATATACTTAGAAGTTATTAACAATGTGGCATATAATTAGTATATATAATGAAATAGTGAAAAAAATTATGAAACATTATTTTCCTGTCTAATTGAAGTTTAATTTTAGGGCTCTTCAAGCTCCTTTTCATGAAAGAACACTTCGTGGTCGCAGCTTGAGGATTTCTCCAGCTGACAGTTGGCATCAACCAGCAGAAGATTCCGATGGTTATGTGCATTGGAGGCCAAGTGCCTTAAGATTTGAATTTGAAACAGTTCTAACAAATAGTCAAGGAGAACAGCCAAATGGTATTAACCTTTTTTAGATAATTGTGTTGTACAAATACATTTGCCAAATTTTCATAATATAGTTATGTACATTATGCGAATAAGCAATTGGTTGGAGAATACTACAATGTCTTTTTGAAAACATATAAAAAACATCAACAAGTCAATTGCATATGTATTTGTTTGGTTATAAATTTAATATTATAATGATTATTGGCAGCCGTGATAAGTGAGTGGTTTGGGACCTCGGCCTCCGATTCGGAGGACGCGGGATCGAATCCGGCGCGCACCGATGACTTTTCTGAGTTATATGCGCTTTAAAAAATTATATATCACTGGCTGTATCTGCAAACCTGTTCATGGCCAACGTGGTGGAATAAGGCCAAATACTCTCTCATTATGAGAGAAGGCCAAGTCTCTGCAGTGGCTGCATATAGAAGTCTGAAAAAGAAAAAAATATTTATTATTGTAGTGCTATGAAATGTGAAGTGATATATATGTACAATTATAGATTGATTGCTTACTCACTATAAGTGGAAAAGTTACACTACAATAAATAAATATCTTGAAGATGATAAGTTCATTGCTAAAATAAATTTTCCCAGACTATGTTTACATAGATGATCATAATTAGAACAAAGTCATTGTTTTATGTGGGTAGGAAACTATTCAATGGTGCTCTTTGATAAGATGTAATCATTTTGTTTATTATATTTTAGAAGTTGCCACACAAGAATTGCTTGAAACCCCAGAACTAGAAAATGGTGGTAGTACTGCAGCCACAGTAAGTGTGTGACAAAGTAATAATATTTTGTTGTAATTTTGAAAGTATGATAATATCCATATGTTTTAAATAGGTTAATGATGTACAGCAGGAAGAAGTCAATGAGATTGATCCCGATGAAGGATATGACATACAGGATATTCTTAATACTTATTGCTTGCAACATGTTTTGAGTTTTGTACCTCTAAGAGATTTGATTCGTTCAGAAAGAGTAAGCAAGAGATGGCAGATGATGATACAAGAATATATATGTGGTTAGTGAATGATACATAAAATATTAATTCAAATTTATTAAATTTTTTAGTAATTATGAGCAAGGATTGAATTAATTTTTATAACACAATGGGCCAAGCTATGGTTTTTTAGTTATTTTTGCTTTTAGGTATTCGAGTATTCAAAACTTCGTGGTGGCAACATGTCCCAGTAACGTTAACTACAGCTGTGTTGAGGCGTGTGTTGCAAAGAGTGGGTAAAACTTTACTACGGCTCCACATAGACCACAACTGGTCCGCGTTAAACGACCGCACCGCGCACACTGTCGGGAAATTCTGTCCCCACCTGGAAGAGCTCAAGGTATTAAAAAAATAATAATAATAACATTTTAAAACTAGGTGATAACTTTAATTTTTTTTAAATTACAGTTCATTATTTCATTTAAATATTATTTATCAATCAGACATAAATATTGGTTTAAATAATGACAAAGCTCTAAATATGAGTGGTAATAAATTACTTTATGTGAATCTCACTACTTATTAATAATAACTTAATTTTAAAGCCAGAGATTCTTTTTGCACTATGTATAACGAATTATTTTAATTTCTGTCAATGTCTTAATTGTAAATAAATTTTTGTGCATGTTTGTTGATGATTATTTTGATAAAAAAATCTATCACTATTTAATTGAAAATTGGTTAATATAGCATCAGATTTATTAATTACTTTCTGTTTCAGGTGGTGGGTATGCATACAAAAAACTGGAATCCTTTGGTCTATGGTTGTAAGAATCTAAGGAGATTGATATTTGTTTCGTGCAATAAGGTAACAATATCTTTAGTGATATTTATTGTTTTAATATATCTTAAAAGACAAGATTTTTTTTGATTTATTATAGACTTGCTCTTGACAATGATCCTACCTGATGGCAAGCGGCGATGTAAACTTTAGTGGTAAAGGCACTACTCTAGAAGTAGTCTATTCACTCTTCACTTGAAGATTCCCACGTCATACATGGACAGGAACACTGGCGCCGACAGACTGTTCCATTCTTTCGCATTATGAAGGTCAATGCGAAATACTTTGTCCTATTGTACAGTCAACGAAAATATGAATATCTGCGGAGTGTCTGTATGTATGTCTGATGGTGAAAGGGAGATCACGGAATCAAATCGTGTAGTTTTTTTATTAAATGAAGTGACGAGATGAGATCTGTCCATAACAAATGTGGACTTTGTTAGAATGACATAGTCCACACTACATTATGCTTGCTGCATCAAGATATAACATATAAAATCTCGTTACATTAGTAATTTCACTATCTAGAACATCTTTCGTCGGAACATTGTAAAATTTGCATACTACTGTTCGGCAGAGTAGGTTAGGTACGGTTAGGTAGCTGCGGAGATACCCACTTAGACTCCAGCAATAGAATCAATTTAATGTACCAGTAAAATAAAATATGATTTTGTAAAAGAACTCCTGGCAATGGAAGTTTTAAGAGAACAATTTATTTACTTAATTTATATTTTTTGAGGCAAGTGGTCAAGAGTAAATTCAAAAATTACACTATTACATAAAATAAAAAAAATCCTTTTTTTTTCAGCTCACCGATTCCAGTCTTTTACACATAGTGAAGAGTGATTGCCCAATAGAATATTTAGCAGTGGCCAACAATACTCACGTAACAGGTTTATTCCTCACTGGAACCAATATACGAAGGATAACTGCTTTGTCGTTTTACAACTGCTACAATCTACAAGGAGCGGTGTTGTGTGCAGCTATTGACTTAATGCCAAACCTTACAATATTAAGGTTGGATGTGTGTCTTGTCACAATGTGGAAAATCATACCGTTAATAATAAAAAAAGTGCCAAAATTAGAAGAACTGTCTCTCAGTGAATATACTTCCTTGGATGTCTGTATAAAGCCGTACGAAAATGAATCGTTTTGCGAAGCACTCTCTAATTTAAAGGAGTTGAGATCGTTAAATCTTAGTAGGAACATATATATAACGAATGCTGTGCTGAAACAGGTTGCCCGTTCTTGTACCAAGTTGGAGTCACTCAATGTATCCAGTTGCAATTCGAAGAAAAGTTATCTTAACACAGGTGAATAAATTATATGTATAATAGTTTTTTTTAAACAACTATCAAAAATTGTTTTTAAGAGACAGTATGGCAATGTTTTGGTTTTTTAATTTTTTCTTCGAATTTTATTTTTTTTATTGACAAGAGGGGCTGAACGTCCATCTGATGGTATATGATATTTGCGTATATAAATATGATGCTCGTGAAGAGGTTTTTTGATTTGCTAATGACCATTATCTTGGGTATATTGTATAACATTACTGTAGTAATTGAGTTAACAATAAATAACTTGTTAGTAGACTAATGTGTTTTACCATTGTAAATCGCAACATTTAATCAGAGTTAATGTTTGTGTACACTTGCTTTTTTTTTACTTTTTATATTCAACGAGGTGACGAGATGAGCGAGGCCTTCATCTGATAATAAATGATACTCCTGCATATAGCAATGTGGTACTGGTTAGGGTAGTCGATGTGCGTACCACATTGTGCTTGTTGTGATAAGACGTTCAATCTCGTTATACCAGTAATTTAAGTATCTACACACTACTGGTTGGCGGAAAAAATAGGAGCTGCAGTAATATATAGAGAGCCTCCTGTTTTTATCCAGTCTGGTTTTATTAGTCACAAATTTGTCAGATACCAACTGCAGCTCATATATTTGCTGCCAAACATTAATTTATAAACGTAACTGTGTACCTGTTTGAAGAAAGTTATTTAAAAATATTGTATAAAAAAGTAACTATATCTAAAGGCAACAAGCATAATGTTTAACAGGTAGTGTGTTTTAATTTTAATTCGCGCCATATTTTTATGGGTGAGCGTATCATCATCAGTTGTACGTTGTACCCATTTCATTGCTATGTTCAGTAATATATGTATAAACTGTTTGTATTGATATTTTTGCAGCCAACGGTTACTCCAAAGGAGTTTCCGACGACGGTATTGTTGCCGTCTGCCGTTCCTGCAAAAGTCTGAAGCATCTGGACGTTTCCTACCTAGCGGGGATCACCGACGGCGGCCTGTCTAATGCGGCGCGCCTTCCATCGCTTACTACGCTAATATCTCGAGGAAATGCTACTCTTTCTTCCCAACCATTTACCCTGTGTATCTCATCCTGTCGTGAGCTGATTGTGAGTTTGTTTACTATGTTACTGCAATTCACAGTAGTAGTAGCAACAATCCACAGACTGTTTCTGTACTGATACTACATACGACGTACTATGTCTGCTGCCAAACAATACTGTGGAAACAATTTTTTGCCCAGGTTTGAAGGGCGCTCTTGCCAGAGGATGACCCATACAATCCTAAAATCTTTTGTCATAAGGCGACGAGCACAACATGGTACAGTTTATATCATCCTAAATATATTCGCGTCATAACGAGAGGATTTATTACTAATTAACGTCAGAAACTCCTCTACATCATGAAAAATAAATTGTTTTCTAACAAATTTGTAAGCAATAAGCAAGGTATATTTAAAAATTTTCTTGTATAACAAAAAATTAAGATTGAGGAGTTAGTGTGCTCTAATATGCTTCTAGGAAATTGACGTTTGCGGAAGTGATGGCATATCGGAAGAACTCGTAGAAGCGACCATAAAGGCCTTGGATCAGCATCCCAGACCAGTTGTACTCAGGCTCGCAGCTACACCTGCAGCTCTAGTTGATGTAAGCAGCTTTTGATATGTACACTGGCTTGGGTACCAGATTACTTTAGAAACTTTTTCACTTGTGAGAAACTCTGTGTTTATTTTAAATTCAAGTATCTGCATGTTATGTATGTCAATTTACCCTACAAATTTAGTGAGTTATAAAGTTAAATGATTGAAGTGGGTAAACGTCAAAATACATGCATGACATTGACACTTCCACTCGGACTGCACTACTGAGCACATTACATGATAATAATACAACGTTGTTCTATTATACTTAACACTGCTTAAACCATTAGATACTACTAAGTCAGCCACTTCTTTCATGGTATGTTGTATTAAAAATGTCTTATTCATGCGCCGAATAACATAATAAGCATCAGGGTTCTCTCGAATCCTCCTGTCTAAATCTGGCGAGTAGAAACATTGCTATGATACATATCTTATTATATGAGTAGCAGAGTTCTTTGTCCGTAATTGCTTCACCACTTACAACCTTATTGAAACAACAAATTGTTATCAAATTTAGGTTTAACTGAGAACTAGAGAATTGAAGCAATTTTTTTTATGATCTGTGGGAAGGAAGAATTAAGTGTTGATTGTGGTTTGTGTGTGGTGAAATTTTCATGAGGATCAACAGTGGTACGCAAAGCACCACATTGGCGACTGTTGGTTATGATTAATAATTTTTTATATAATGTAATACAATTCCACCAAATTTTTTGAAAATAAATAAATATCTCTTATCAGGATTTGCCAACACACAAGTTGTTAACGGTTAACGTGGACGAGGATCGAAGCAACCCGCATCTTCGACCAGACTTTGTGGATCGCATACTAGACGACAGCTCAGAAGACTCTTTCGATGATATCTATGAACAGGATGACTTCAACGATTTCCTTGGAGCTGGTAACAAAGCATTTTCCATCTTTCACTTTTCGGACATTAGTACATTAGACAAATGTAGCACATATTTTTTTCTCAATCACTTGAATGTAAAGTAATGGAACCTGGGATAAGTGGAAACTGTTCAAAAACCGATACTACAAATTTCTCTTCCTGATTATGCATAGCAAAACGAAATAGCTTGACAAATTATTAAGCTTGAACTGTACCGAAACAACATTTTTTTATAATTAATTATATTTTTTGATCCTTCAATTACGTGTAGATAAATTATTGTCATCATATGATGCCCATTTTTGTACTTTCTCAAATAACCAATAAGTATCATTATTTCAAAAATAAATTACTAGTTATGTTGTGTGAATAAAAGTAAGCTAATAAAAAAAACTGTTTTTAGATGACGACTATGTGGATGACGAAATGGATGATTACGGAGCCTTATTACACCTGGGCATGCCCCCACCGGATATTGTGATGTTGTGAGACCGACATGAATGCTCATGCTGCCCGGCCTCTGACATTGGATCTGCTATGGCATATGCGTAATAACCTCTATAAATTAACTTACTTTTGTCGTAAAACTTGCAACTAACAATGGACACTGTTACAAAAGGTTTACTTAATTTTGTTCTTAGATATCGATATTTTATTACGGTTTAATTGTTTAGTTTTTATACAATTTGCATGCTATTTTACAAACAATGCCGGTAAATTAAATGTTAACAGAGAGGTTGTTGTAAATTATTTTCCTGTGAAGTAAAGGGTGTATGATTGTTGTATTATTTGTGATAGTGTTTATGGTAACACAAGTTCATTGGTTTTTAGTCACTTGTTTATTTTGTAACTATATATAAATATATATTTATTTATGTATATTATGGTAATATTTCACTGGTTATCGTATTTATAAGTGAGATATGCGACATGTTGTGATAAAGTTGAAATATCCCTGTTTTTTTTTTCTTTTTGTGAGGAAATGTGTTGAATGTAATATGTTTTTTTTAAACTTTTTCTGTTACATTTACACAGCCTTATTAGTGAAGACGTATGTTAATAATAATAGCCAATGGGTATATTTTTAGTGAATCTCCATTTCATATTTGTTTATTAATAATAAGTATGTTTTCATTTTCTTAAACAATTGTCTAGTTGTTTATTTGTGAAGTTTCAGCCTTCCACTGACGGTATTCAGTTGCCATGCCGGAAATCAATTATGTACCTGTAACTGATACTAACAGTGTGTTGGGTTTTACTTTGAACATATTTTGTGTTTAGTTGTAGAAGCTAATATTTTTTTTCATTTCGTCCTACGCTTTAATTTTGTTGTATTTTGTTTTTATTTTTATATAACTGAAAAATCATTGATTGTATACTTTTTTAAATAATTTTGTATGTGAGAGGAAGTGACTTTTTTGAGTGTCAATCAGAATTTATTTTGTTAATATTGTATACATGTTTGTGGGAGGTAAACAAATATTTTCTTTCGAACTATGCGTATGAATCCATCATTTGTTTTTGCTTTATAATAAAATATAAAAGGGCACAGTTGTCAAATGGTTGTTTTCTCCGCTAGTATTATTTAGCAAAGTTGAATTGAATAGAATGTTTTTTTGTTACATCTTCAACATAGTAAATGAACACTTCAATGTTTATAAAAGGACATAAAGTATACTTTCAGGTTTCGCTTAGAAGTGATTTTTGTTTTTAGATTTGTGTTTTAGTATAAAATATTTGCATGAAACATTCTTTTTGCAAAGAGTTCTTAGTTTTTATAATTCTAATTATTGTAACATCATTAATACGAAACAAATGGCTCCTCAGTAACAAAAAATGTTTTATTTAATAATGAATGTCACTTATTTTTCGGATTAAAATCAAACAATGTAAATATGATTGTCAATATAAAAATAATTTTGCTTGCCAATATTTTAATTGATTACCTTTCCAATACAGTGGTATGACCATGTAGTAAATAACCTCCGCCCATTACAAATAAAGATATGCAATAATTATATGACACATTTCTTAATAAAATAATACATATTAAACCTGTAGAAAAATAACATCAAATATAGAACTAATAATACATTGATTTCTAATTTTAATTCTCGTCCAGAGATTTTCCCCTATTTGCCAAAACAGTTTGAAACTAGGAAGTACAGGTTGGCTGGACAGATTTTAAGATAGTGTCCTATGGCACTTAATGAAAAATGTTCATCAATGGATATGATTCTGGTCCACTTCTGTATAAGCCATTCAGTGCACACATCAATTAACTTCAATAAACAAAAATACGTTATGAAGATATAGCATTTATGTAACGGTACATTAAATTAATAAGAATGGCCAAAAAATGATCGTCAGTAAAGTTAGTTTTAAGTGACTGGTGGAGTTAATCAATTTGGCAAAAGAAAAAGTAGTAATGCTAATATTATTCTTCAAATATATGTTTTTTATTACAGAAAAGTAATTATAAATTTTTGTTACAGATTTTTCATAAAAATTAATGTTGACAATTCTGTAGTAACATATTATTTGTGATTATTTCATCAGCAATATTAAAAATAATGTCTTTTTCGTCAACTTTATGTAAAGATTTGTCATTTCTATTTGTTGACAAGTTTTTATAGAAATTGTGATCAACTGGAGGAATATGTTTAAGTAAGTCCATCATGTCTCAACACCCTACCCTTTCCCTTGTCACAGTTCTACCTTTGGGATACCAATTTACCAGAATGTCTGTGATGATAACTTTTTTCGTTTATGAATGATTATTCTACAGGTTTTGATGAAGTCTTGGTGGGTTATTAGGATTAGATGACATAGAGCTTTCTCCTTATCTGTTTGCCATTGCAATTTTATTACCAATATATTCAGAAGGATTGATTATTTTTTTTGTTATCGATATCCACTAGTTTCCCTGTAAGAAAAAAGATATACTGTAGCTTCGGGCCAGGCACGAAAGGTGCCCGGCTTGCTACCTCCCTTTTATGTAGCAATGGTCAAGGGCTTCCTCAGAAGCCTCGGCTCGAGCCGCTACTTTATATCATTTATTATTCACCAGGCTGGCTTGAGAAGGGGAAAGCATGTTCGACTGTATAAAAAAAGCTTTGATACATGGTAACAAAACAAAAAAAAAAAATTAGAATTTAGTGTTAATCAATACAGGTTTTGAAATAAATTACTTATTTATCTGTGTTAATCTTTGTTATTTGGAAAACTTATTATAAACTTAAAAGTGCTTAAGTGACTTGACATTTAATTTTACGATTTTTCAAAAAGTAGAGCTAATCAATGTGTGCACTGAATGGCTCATATATATGAGACATCTTCTATGCAGCTCATAGTATAACTTTGAATTAATATTTATGATTTTAGTAGGTCCGTATTAAACAGCCATATTCATTAAAATAAATATACTCCGCC
>DWHU01001454.1:0-12492 GCA_018247975.1 Parides photinus | reverse complement strand
TTTGAAATGTAATAATAGGTACTTGGTAAGGTATCAAGACGTTACTCTGCAAATATATTGTATACATTTTAAATAAATAGTGTTTCTAACGAATTTTAACACTTGCCTGTTAGTAACTTCATTGCATGTGTATGTACAAAATGATTAAATGTCTTTATCTCAGAAATATCAGTTCTACCATATCAGGGAGCCATCAGTTTTGTTTATTTTTTTTTATATTGATATCCACCCGTTCTCCTGTGAAAAAGAAGATAATCAGTAGCTTAGGGCCGGGAGTGGCCGAGCACGGAAGCTGCCCGGCCTATAACCTCCCTTTTATGTAGCAATGCTCGAGGGCTTCCTCAGAAGCCTCAGCTCGGGCCGCTACTTTATTTTATTTATTATTCACCAGGCTGGGGGAGCCATCAGTAACAAATATTGTAAACGATTAGATGTGATTTTTTTTTTCAGTACGCTGTTATTAAGGTACAGACCTCTTATTTAGAATCCCTTTTTAATATGTTTGTATTTGTTAGTAAGGTTTTTTTTATATTTTATCTACAATGAGCTGGCTTTGACTTTAATTTCGTATCATGTTTAATGCCAAGGAAGTTATAGATGGGGATGAGTGCCCGCCCAGAGTAATCATTGTTAACAGACAGAATATAGTAACGCCTTTATATCTACAGATTTAGAAATATGAGTAAGGTAGCTATTCAAGCCGGTTAAAATAAAAGCCTGCCAGGGACCTTCCGTGTTACAAGGCAAGCGCGTAGCTACTGCGCCACCATAAATAATGTTCCAAATAAAAAAATCGAAACAAAGTTGCTGATCGCCAACAAAGAACTTGTCAGTTTTCATGCGTGACTTAAACATACTTGAGATTCTATTTCTACCAACTGCTATAACGGAATGTAATAAACGTAATAATAAAACGGATATTACAATTAAATAACCTATACATGTTGCTTTAAAGCAAGTAAACTTATTTAACAATACTCTTATTGCTTGATCTGTGGTAGTACAATTGTTAAGACTTAATTTAAAATTTATACGAATTAATTCATTTAGTAATAACTTTCGTCGTTGTCGTTTTTAATTAGATGCTTTATATATATTTGTATAAATGTATATTGTTAGTGGCTTAGTCAGCATTATTTGTAGACACACTTGGTATAAGTCTGATTTTTCATATTAAATACTCGTAAGACATTGAACAGCTGCTCCTGGTCAATGTCATATTAAAATTATTGGATTACTTTATAACGAATATAACATTAATTGTTATATAATACGACAATAATAGTTAATAATGAAGTTAATAATAATCAATTAATAGATAGATTTAGCTTAATAATTAGTACATTATTAAGCTAAATCTATAAAATGTGTGGTATCGTTTTCAGAAAATTTTTGTATCTTATAAGAATACTAATAACACAATTATTTTTGTAGTATTATCTACATCAAAAAGCAGAAGATCTGTTAGAACACTTCCCGTCGCGAGTGCTACCGGTAGAGTGGGGTGGAGAAGAAGAATCTATTGATATCATTACGAAAAAGTGGATGCGACGCGTGGATGAATTAAAAGACTTTCTGAGGGGCCTCGGCGAGCTTTCTAATGTTACACAGGAGCCGCAATTTGATACCGATATTTATGGTACCGTCGGGGCATTCCGGAAACTTGAAATCGATTAAAAATGTATTTTTTAATAAACAAATATTATCCTTGAAAGCGTTTCATAATATTGGTGGATTTTTTAAGATACTATTGAATAATTTAAAAATTGATGAACAACTTTTTGCGTTCTTCCGGTTACATACAAACAAACTGTTATACAACCAATGTTTATTGAAAAGTAATTGTATAAGTATATTTTGACTCATTACATAATAAATTGAAAAGAATTATTAATGAAACTTTTGGTGAAAAATAAAAACTCGATGGTGCATA
The DNA here is from genome assembly GCA_018247975.1 of Parides photinus. Taxonomy (NCBI): domain Eukaryota; kingdom Metazoa; phylum Arthropoda; class Insecta; order Lepidoptera; family Papilionidae; genus Parides; species Parides photinus. The sequence continues at coordinate 10,559 of DWHU01001454.1, read as the reverse complement.
CCACATATGTGATGGATAGTATTCATCGTCAACCTTTTCAGTAACAAGTGCAAATTGATGTAATTGCAAAAATTGTGTTAACTTTTTTAAAGATTGTCGCAGAATTTGTCCGTCACATTCTTCTCTACTGTTCAAGTTTTGTAAGCGGTGGTAGATTCTAAAAACGATGCGATGAAATAATATTTTTTTAATCTACTTTGTATAAATAAGTTTTTGTGTCAGTTGAGTTAATTGTAAGTCATAAATCGAATGTAGGTAACAAACGTTTTATGAATTAATTAAGTAGTCATAAGTTATTCATGTAATAAAAATAAACTTTACCGACGACCTTTGCTTTACTCAATTTGAAAACAGATAAACAGTTAGTAACAATTAAAGTTAATACAATATTCTGAATTCTTTTATTCCATTATGTTTTAAATATTAACATTATGACACCGTTTTAACTTTAAGTAATCTTCATAAGAAGTGCCAATTTGTTATGTAAATTATCTATATATGAAGCCATCATAGCCGAGTGGTTACGAACCTTGGCCTCCGATTCAGAGGTCACGGGTTCGAATCCCGGCGTTCGAATGGTGGCACCAATGACTTTTCGAGCTCCGTGCGGTTAAAAAAATTAAATATCACTGGCATTCCCAAGGGGGGTTAGTGTCAGGCAGGCGGCCGGCTATAAAAACCATTGCCAAAACCTTAGCTGTGTGATTAGCACAGCTGAGGACTGACACACTGCGTCAACCCCAAAAAAAATATTGGGAAAACGGGCGAGACTAAAAAAAAAAAAGTGAATTGTAATTAATCTATTAAACTATATTACAAACCGACACGATTTAATTGACACTCTGAAAGGCATACTTGAAAGCATACATATGGCTAGTATAACATGAGTGAGCGGTAGGTATTTCGCAAAGATATAACAAAAATGTTATTTAAAATAATTACTTATTACGGTAAAAAAATAAGTTACAATATTAATTATTACAACGACAAGTAGAATTGTATGCACACGAAGAAAGTGTGTAAAAATGTATGTTGAAAAACGATTAAATATATTTTTTTTAATTATGTTTTTAACTCGAAACATCAGTTCTACTTTATCAGGGAGCAGTGAGTGGTAAACATTGTAATCATGATTTATGAATTTTTGCTTAAAATTGGCTGAATATTAAATACGTGTTTATTCACAAAACAACTAAATAAATAAATGTGTTGCCATACATATCATGTATAATTCAAGTATTATTTTTAATTTCTGGCCACATTAAAACTAATGTCACTATGAACAAGTTCAGATTTCAAAAAATAACGGCAGAAAAGCGGACTGTTGAGAGCACAAAATATCCGAATGGATATTGAAAATAAACACCCAAAAAAAACATGAAAATACTTTGAAGTAATTACAGCAATAATATGGAGCCATCGAAAGAAGCAATTGCAGTTCGCATCACGCGAATAAACCGACAAATAACAGGAAAAGTTACGAGTGGAGCTAATAAACTGAACAAAAAGATTGATCGTGAAACTTTGCTGGATGCAATAACTGTTTTATATGATGACTGTAATGATGACCCCATTAAAAAATGTGATGAACTTGTGCGCGCATTTGTGGACAAATGTATGTATTTATATCCACAATTTTATTAGTAATCATTAAAGATATCAAATGGAGTTGTTTGTATGTGATCAAAAGTGTACAAGTGTTCCTTAGAAATGTATGATTAACACTATTTATCTTTTTTAATTAAAATAAATAGAAATGTACTTTGTTTCCATTTACTTTAGTATCAAGGGACAAAAACTTGAGTGTTAAATGGAAAATTAAAATCAGTAGCAAAGATATACCACATAGAAAAATATTTGTTATATTACAGATATAAGTGAAATATTGTTATATAAAATGTTATTCCATTTATAAGTTGGTGAAAATTGACGAACCTGTTTTCAAAATAAAGTGGTTACTAACATACTTATAATGGGATATAAGATACCATATCATCAGCCCTCTAGTCTCAAGCTAGTAGGAAATCAGACTAAGGGAATCCCTGCTGGTCATAGAGAGTAAAGGATTTATGGGTTTTGCCAGCTTTGTGGATGGTGGCCCTTATTACTCAATAAGTGAACCCTCGAGAGATACCAAATGAGATATGGCTTAGTATTTGCCATAATTCAGTGATGGTGCTAAATTCATCTTCAGTTTCAGCTTCCTCATGATATGCTAATACCTTCACCACATACACCTCACTGCCCAGGAGCAGAGTATATTTCAAAGAACCCATTCTGATAGAAACCAAAATTATAGCATTGTGTCTGAGGAGAATTTGTTTGTGCTAAAATTAATGTGAATAATCCAAATAGTTTCATAAGAGGATCTTCTACCACCAGTACCATATTTCTCGAATTTGATGTGGACTACAAAATTAATGTTATTATAATAACTTGTAAATATATTAAGATGTAAATTTTATGATTCAGACAGGTGTGGTTTGGCTGAATTACGTCAAGCAAGAGTTTGTTATTCAGATTTTGAATCACTACAAGTTATTGGACGGGGTCACTTTGGCGAAGTACATGTAAGTAGCATTAATTTATTCGTATTTTAGAGCAAATAAAATACTTGAAATAAATATAATTAAACAATATTAGTAAATATTTCTGAAAGACTAAATAAGTGACTTGTTATATGTATTTATAAATATTAGATGGTACGTGAAAAGGAGTCTGGAGATGTCTATGCATTAAAAACGTTGCGCAAAGAGCAAGCCCGCAAACGAGTGTCATGTGGTGCAGAAGATGAAAGGGATGTTTTAGCAAATGCCAATGTACAGTGGATACCAAAGTTACAATATGCCTTTCAGGTATGTTATAAATTGCATAGGAGATATAGAGAAGGATTGTGTTATGTATATTTGCCACACAAGTAAACAATAGCTTAGGTTTGAAAATATTATAGTAGTAACAAATAAAATCAAATTACAGGACATCAGTAACCTTTACTTAGTAATGGAGTTGTGCAATGGTGGTGATCTGTCAGGACTGTTAATGCGACGAAATCACCCACTATCAGAACAGGATGCCGCATTCTACATTGCAGAAGTGGCACATGCATTAAAGACACTGCATTCCATGGGTTATGTGCATCGAGACATAAAACCACAGAATATTTTACTAGATAGGTGAGTTCATATAATTTACTTTTTAATTTAAAATGTGTTTATCTTAAGGACAACTTTACCTTGCATCAAAGCAATATATAAATAGTTATATGTCTGTTGTTAGTAAAAAGCTTCACTGATGTATTGGATAATTTATATTGTTGTAATTAACCAAATAAGTTATTCAATGCCATAGTTCTGTATTATAAAGTTTATAATTGAATATAAAAACAGTTTATTTTTCATTCAGCATGACATTAAATAAAACTGTATTATAGTGTCTAGAAAAATTTTGAAATTGACTTGTTTAAACCAGCCTAGCTAGTCAGGACCTCCATATTTTAAAACTGTTTTTTTACAACTGAAATTGTTCAGTGTGCTACTCTCCATAACCATTCTGTCAGCAATAACTTAGCGTTCTGGGTATGATCAGGTCGTTCCTGTACACCAAAAAAGAGTTACAGAGAGAATTGATACATGGCGGAATTTCAGTGTTCAGTTGGTCACTTACGAAATCCTTTATCCAACAGACTTAACCATACGTACATATACCTCATGACTGACGTATACATACCGTATCCTAATTTATGAAACTGTTGTATCACACTGTTGAGTTCTGGCTGTCCGTAGTAAGAGCCTGAATATTTTAGGTGACTATGCTGTACTATCTACATCCTATTATTATTTAATACTGTGTGTAATTGTATTTAAGTATCAACCCACATCATCATTGTCCTGCCCATTTATCATTTTGTCTGGGGTCGGTGCAGTATGTCAGTTTTATCCAACTATTCTTATTAAATGCTAACTCATCATTGACTCCTTTATACTGCATATCATGTCTCACACAATCCATCCATCATCATCCATCAAGTAAACACATTTATACCTAAAACTTTCTTAACTACATCCGTTTCCTATCTACTCAAAATATGTCCGTACTAGGATAGACAATTTCCTTCCATCTATTCCACTACCGGTTGACAATTTTAAACTTGCTCTTATATACTCATTCCCATTTTTATCCATTCTTGTGACTCCACTCATCCATATTCCACATCCACATTGGATTAAAAAAAAAATATGTTCAGGTGCGGTCATGTTAAACTGGGAGACTTCGGTTCGTGTGCGCGCTTGTCCGTGGGTGCGACTTCGGACGTTGCAGTTGGAACTCCTGACTACGTGGCGCCCGAGTTGCTCGCCGCTGCCGACTGCGCGCACACTGTCTGTCTCGACTACTGCCGCGCCGTACACACCGCTGTTGTGGGTTCGCTCGCACGTGCACACGCTTCGCACAAGCCGTTTCTTTCTAAACCTTTTACACTCTCACTGTATTGTGGGTTGATTTACAAACAAATAGAGCACAAAAAGTATTGTTTAATTATACATTAGAAACATTTTTTTTTTATTTCACTTAACAATACTGTAGAAGTGATATGCTCTCCTATGGTAATTTGGTATAATTTTTTTCATGACATGACATGCAAACTGTTCACATGCTAGAATGTGATACTCCTGCCTATAATAATGTGGCATGGATGATATACACGGAATCTCATTGCTTTGAGATTCAACATGTTAACCATCATTACACTACAAGTAAATAGTTATATAGACAAGAACTACTAATTATTTACGTTCTGATAGTAAATCGTATACTCCTGATTCTCAAATGTATGTTCGTATTAAAAATAATCAATAACATGTCTGGAGCTAATTTGGTGTGTGTGTTTGCATGATGTGTGTATAGTTCCGACAAAGTCTGGTCTATTGAAGTTATTACCAGTGTTTATTTGTTGTATAGAAAGAATTTAATAGTTGTTCTTGTTTAAAACTGTATGTCCATAAGTTTTTTAATGGGTTGCTCATTCTGCTATTTAACCAGTATTGGGGATAATTTCAAGTAAGCAATAATGTATTATACATAAAAATATAATAAGATGTAGTAGCCAAGTCTGTAAGAGATGAGTTTACCCTACTGAGTTACTGATTTTGTGTGGATGTATATCTTTGACTTAATGTTCTAACACTTTAAACTGAAACGTCATCGAAACTAAGCCTGTGGCGGTGATGAAAGAACTTTGCCATCAGTAAATAGACTAAAGTATGATGTGGAATATTCTTTTTACTTTTGTTTGAAGTATTCACAGTACTTGTGAAAATATATAGGGAGGTATCTTTATACTGATGAACTTCGAACCCACAATATAGGTTGAAATATGTGTTAATATAATACCAATGCTTTAAAGTTTCTTGTAGTTTACCAAAATTTTTCAGGAAATTCATTATTAATATTTTAAATTAAAAAGGTTTAGATAGAGATTCTTTTAATATTAGAAATTAATTATTAACACTCAGCACATTGTTTTGTAGATGACGTTATTTCAAATCTGGATTGTACTTGGTAATAGTGAGATGAGGTGAAGTACACTATACTATATTATAGAGCATGGATAGATAAACGATAATTGTTTAAAATTTTAAAGTAATGGTAGTCTTAACAAACATATTAATATTGACTGAAATTAGGATTGATGCAATGGTTATATTTACAGCATGTGACTAAAGATTGTTTTTAAGAAGTAACAGCATTTAAATTTATTTTAACATAGAATAATATTTTGTAGAATTGGATACTAAAGTGCAATTGCATTAAGTTATATATGCTTTTTAAAAGTTAAAGGTAAATTCATTACTAATTGAAACAGTGTAGGCCATTGCGTAATCAAAACGTCTTAAAAGAACCCGGATTCGATCCCCACTGAATTGAGATTCAATGAAGGACAACACCATAAGTATTAAAATGTTTCAAGTAGAACAGTTTTCGCGTACATGTGATATCAACAAACCCAGGCATAGCTAATTGTATGAATGAATATAAAGAGAACTGTTCATTTTTACTATTTTAATGTACCTAATCGCTTAAAAATCATAAAAAGATTAGTATGAAACTTAGAAAAATAAATGATAGTGAGATTTTATGAATTAGACAATAAAATTATATTCTTTTTTCGGTTAAAATACGTAATACTAACATTTAATATTCACGAGGTATATCTATGGTGCAGGAGATTTTTTTTTTATTATGTCTTAAAATTATGTTATTTATAAAAGGTTTGGCAGTGTTAATCTATATATCTATATCTAATCAAATTATTATTTAGTTTTTTATTATACATTAATGAATAATTTTTTAAATCAATTTGCAAAGTATATAAAAGTAAAAAATCATTAGATTGTATTTTTTTTTTCTATTTCTTTACTTTGAAACTACCACACTTACGATTCTCGGGGTAAACATTCCATGTAGGCGAGAAGTCTGCTATTTGTAATCTATATTTATAGCACTTTAAAAATTAAACGTAAATAAAAAAAAATTACATTTATCCAAAAACTTGTGTCTTGGAAAATAAACTTAATCTTTAGGTTTTAAAATGTAATAATTTATCTGTTAACAGTCTGCATGTGACTACTGGTCGCTCGGCGTGGTGGCTTTCGAACTTGTGACTCTGAAAAAACCTTTCTCGACTGGGGACGATGACACATTAGCACAGATTTTAGCTAACATACAAAGGTAATATACTATATATTTATTGGTCAATTGTTTCGAGTATCCTTCTCTCCAGTGAACTTTTATGTATGTGGTAGATCACTGTTACCGAACACAGTTTAAGTATAACTATAGTGTCTATTACTGTCGATATACAATAATGTGGAAACATTAGTGTGTTCAAGTAAGCTATGGCTAGTGAAATCACTGGAGTGACTAGATTAAATATTTTATGGTTCGTGGGTACAAGTACAATATAGTGCAGTTAATCATTATTAATAATACCACATGGTTTTTTATAACAGAATTGCTGTTATATGTGTACATAGCACTGCATTGTACTCATCTACTTGAGACATATGTTACTGTTTTATTATAACAGTATTTTTTAACATTATAGACCCAACAATTTATGATGTGAGTTGTTATAATTTTGATTGCTTCAGGTATGAGCGCGAAAAGGACGCGACGCCCCCGTTTGAGCCAGCGCCGCACGGGCCGTCGGCTGCATGGAGGTCGCTGGTGGGTGGGCTGTTGCGTGTCGCACCCGCACGCCGCTTCAGCTACCTGGACACGTTACAACAGCCAGCACTGGCACATCTCCGGCTGCACTCTTTACGTGATCAGGTATTCTTCGCGATTCACATTTTTCGCGTCTACTTTTGCGAGATTTTAGTAATCTGGTGCGCATTAACGTAGTTATAGTAATGATTACAATTCGTTATAATTAGAGGCAAACCATGAGTATAACATTCATATAATCTTGAAAGATTCGAAGGAAGTCATCTTGTGAACCTATTGACCTTTTATATTCAATTGTTATATTAAAATATATTGTATGTGTCTTGAACATTACAATATATTATATTCTAGATATGAGACCTAAAGTAATATGTATTGTCCTTAATTACATATATATTGTATTTACATTCCGCAATATAGTTCTGCTGTGAAAGCTACAACATCAGTACAAAGTATAGCTAATACATAGGATTTATTAAAATAGATATTGTTGTATTGTATATACAAATTAATAAATGTCTCATATGAACGAGAGAAGCAGGGATGGCTCAGTTTTTAACGCGGTAAAACGCGCTATACGTCTCGAGGATACGAATGTCCAATCCCCAATGGGCTTAAGCTTCCGGTACATGAAAACATGGTAAGGAAATGAACATTTCGTTACATTTATATGTGAACAATTTATAATTTATGTGTGTGTGTATGAACACTACATATACATTGTGTATGAATATTACAGGTACCGCCGTGGGTACCGCACCTGCGCGGCGCGGAGGACGCATCCTATTTCAATCCACCACCGCGTGACACACCCCCTCCTTCTGCTGTACCTTTTCGGACTCGACCACCATTTGCTGGACAGTTACCATTTGTCGGTGAGAGTTAAATCTGTATATTTCTTAAAGTATGAAAATAGTTTGAACAATCTGAAAGTAGAAATCGGCCGTGATAGCGAAGTGGTTTGGGACCTTGGTGCCTCCGTTCGGAGGTCGCGGGATTGAATCCGACGCGCACCGACGACTTATCTCAGTTATGTGCGCTTTAAGATATTAGATATTACTAGCTTATTCCACCAACCCGCACTTGGCCAGCGTGGTGGATTGAGGCCACATATCTCTCATTATGAGAGAAGGCTGCTGAAGGGACCTGGGCCCTTCAGTGGGACTTAAATCGTTACAAACCAAAATTTTAATTTTTCTTTTGGATTCTGGCGTTATAAATTCCATGTTAAATAGTGATTGTATGGTCTCACAGGTTATTCATATGTGGCGCAAGAAGAAAATGAAGACAATACAGCTGGTTTTAATGCTTCACATGACTGCACAGCTATTGACTTGGCCACTTTCAAGTAAGTTGCTACGACGCAAATAATAGAGTTAATAATTATGTCGTAGGTATCAATAATACAAATAATCAACTTATTTGATTTTAGTACCTTTGTATCTCCAAGTATCACATAAGAAGCAATGTTTACATTTGAAATCAAAGTTATTAATTATGTTTACATTCTTATAGCATTTAAAAACTACTAGCGTGTAACTAAGTTATATTGATATCCGTAAGTTACACTTCTAAACGCAGAGTTAGTTTGATTTCCATTAAACTTATGAATTTGATGAAAAATACGCGCGTAAACCAACAGATTCCTATAACATCTTTTCTTGCCGCTTATCTTTTTATTAACATAAATATTATTAGGAGAATATTATGAAAATATAATTATAAAACATTATCATTCTAGATCAGCGGAAAAGTTAGCAGTAATGCGCGGGCGAGAGGTAGCATCGCTTCAGGGCAAGTTGGCGGAAGCGGAAGCAGCGGCAGGAGCTGCGGCTGAACGAACGCGCCGCGAAGCTGACGCCGAAGCTGAGCGCATGCGCGCGCGACTTCAAGCAGAGATCACCGCGCTCAGCTTGCAGAATAAGTATGCTTAAATAGAAAATTTAAAAAGCTGATGTGGACGCATAAAATTAATATTACTAACGATATCTCTGCGGCATAATTTTTTTTTATTATTTAAAACAACTGGAACAGTATGTTACCTAATGGTAAGTGATTGTGTGTGACAGAAATAAGCTCTGCTGTGGTACATATATGGCCTCCATCCACGAGATCCATGTTGCCTTTGTGTCAATAATCGCAATTTACTCTACTATTTAAAAATTATAAATTTACGCTTTAAAAGAAAAGCGCTTTGTTTGTCGCATTTGTGAGTCAAACGTAAAATTAACAAAGTGTGGTTTACAGACGACTGGAGCGTCAGGTTGAAGTTGAGAAAGAGGAACGCATGGCCTTGCAACGAACTAACCAGGAGCTTTCGTGCGGCATCGCGGAAAGAAATAATGCGGAACTTCGCGCTACGCAAGTGCATGTGACGGAACTGCAGGTGGAGCGCGACTCCTTGAAAAGCGAACTGAGCCGATTAAAGGCGCAGTTTGCTGAACTACAAGCCGAAAACACTCGGGCCAACGCTTCGGCGGAGGCAGCGCGCGTTCAGCAGAAACATTATAAGGTATTGAAATTATATGATAACACAAGACTAGCTCCAAGTCCCTTCGTCGTGGAGGCAGATACGTTGTATAATAGTTTATGTCTATTAATTCATTATAAAAAATATATTATGTGATCATATAGATTGCTGAAAATATTTTAACACGATCTTTTTTATTGTATAGTGATAATTAGAGATGGCATTATTGAGCAGAAAAATATAACTTTCTACAAGTTTTCATATTGTTTTATGTTTTTTATAAATTAATATTACATCTACTTAACAAATTTAACAGAATATTATAATGCAAGCTCAGGACTTGAGACACAGAAGACTTACCGAAATTAATGTACGAGCTATCGTAAGTCAACTGATAGTGTAGTTATAGCAGTGAGGCAATTGTAGTTGTAGAATATCAGTGGTAGTAAGCTACATTTTCGATTTAATGCTATTTAATACTTTATGCTAATAGTAAATCATATTTATTTACATCATTTCAACATTGTAGTTTTTTATCTCATTAGTAATTATATATATTTTAGTAGAAGGTAGTCATAATTATCGTAGATTTTTTTTATAATAATGACCATAATTATACAACAAAAAGTATATTAGATTAAATATTTTGGTCAGCATATATTACATTGGTAACAGTCGGAAATGGAAACTGCTATCTATTCCCTAGAACTATTCTCTGTTTAGTCGCCTTTTACGTCTAGTAAAAATTGGTGTTTCAGATAGTATAACCCATCAGTTAATTATACTCCAGTACAAAAACGCATCAGTTTAATTTTTATTCGATAAATGGACTTTATAAATAGAATGTATGAATACTTGAGTCTCT
>DWHU01001453.1:0-12493 GCA_018247975.1 Parides photinus | reverse complement strand
AGCTTAGCGCGAAGATTTAGAATTCATTAAGCGGGCTGAATATGTATACACAACCGAATTATACAATAAAGGAGACTTATAAAATATAACAGATATAAAAAAATATTGTTATATATAAAAGTGAATATAAATTGAAGTTTTAATACATAAATGAACAAATTCATTAACTAACAAAATTGTTAAAAATAACATTATTAGTCACGCTTCTTCGGATAAAAATGAATTAAAGACTTCACTTTAGAAGCTGTGAGGAAAAGAATTCCATAACCTAGCAACTTGTATAGTAAAAGAGGCAGTTTAATTTGATGAGGAAAATATATTAATTATGGAAAGAAACTTCAAATGGAGCGACATCACTGCACGATACAAAACACGTCCAGACATAGGAAGTTCAAAACGTTTAAGAAGGTAAGTGGAAAAGGAACGGTTATTAATAACATTATGCTATTAAAACATTAAATTAATTTAGTAAAATTCCCACCGCTGTCCCACAGGAATACCTTTTAGGTTCTTTCCTAATGCTATAACATATTATTAAAATATAATGCATACTTATTCGTCGTATCTGATCATATTCAAAATGCATTTGTAGTATATACTATAAACTCTTTATCAGATTGCATTACCTTACAAAACGATTTAATAAACCTTGATAGATATTATACATATAGTTAGTTATGTAATAATAATTAATAAAAAACAGTCAATTTCTCAATGACTTTATCTTAGTTTTTAATAATTGCTACATAAGACGGTGGTATTATAATAGAATTCTACATACATACAAAGCTACATGGGCCTGCATACAAAGTAGTCATAGAACAAAGCTTGTTACATGAATTTAAGGAAGCGGAAAATTGCGGAAACGAGGGAAAGACCTCCGTCCAATTCACTATTTGTGTAATGAAACAAAGAGCTTCCTTTTCATTTTGTACGTCGATTATTGTTAGTGCGGTTTCTATTATATAAAACACAAAAGATTCAAATTACAGCTATTTTTGTGACTCAGTTTGTATGGAATTCTACTTGTTCAGCCTGCTGAATACTTCTAACAAGTCAAACAATCCTAGGTCAGGACCGGGGATTTTAAATTCTTATTGGCTAATACCCCGTCCGTGGTTTAGAATTACGAAATGCTTTTACACACTGCTTGAACTCAGATTGCTTTAAACATTTTATTGGCATTGTTATTAAAGAGATAAACTACAGCTCTTTTATCTCTTAAAATATAGCATGAATCCTTTGGAGTGTATAGAATGTAACTTATTGATTTTTTAAAAAGAATTCCATAGTTATCATTTAAAAAGTCGGTTGCTATTTTTAACTATGATAATCGCATTCATAGAAGAAATTCATTACATTTGTTCATTAACCAATTTTAAGCTTTTTTTATATACAAAATTTTAATAACTTTTCTATACTTTAAACGCCGGTAAAGTGAATTTATCTGAAAGTTAATTATGTTTAAATTTTCTGCTGGTTTAAACACGTAGTACTGATAAAGCTTAGGAATTAGCTTTGTGCGGACCGGGCACGCCGCAATTATTTAAATTATCTTGTGGACGTACTTCTACTGTACTTACCGTAATCAAACTTCAAAACGACATTTTATATACATTATCTTAATTTATGTTCATTCATCATATAAATATCTGTTACTTATTATTGCGATTATTGAGCATTATTATAAAGCTATAGATTATATTCTCCAGCATTATCTTATGGAAAATTATAACATGTACAGAATTATTGATAGTAGATGTAAAGCTTTGGAGATGTAGTTGTATAGCTCATTAGTTATAGATTAATTCGTAAAATGTAAAATAGCAAGAATCGAATTTTTATTGGTAACTAATATTTACGTTATTGTTGCTTTTTAACAGAGAGAAGGAATAGGGCTTAACTTGTTTATAAATACTACCCCTCACACTTCATCCATGACAACGTATCTACATAAAATTAATGAATCCATCTTTCCATTGGCATTATTTATTTACAAAATAAAACAACGACTCGGAGCTTATTTTTTATTTTAAAGCGATATAATTTTTTTTACAATAATACCGAATAAATTACGATTTTATAACAAAATAATTTTAAGCAATATTTGGATTTGTGGTGAAAAAGACATGACGCTGTATGAGGTCTCTTCATTTGTAAAGATATTCCATCTTTTTACTTCATAGAATCCATTCATAGTAGATTCTAAAGAACAGGTACATTTAACAACCACCAACCTTTATTTACTTATTGTTCTTCTTCACCACGCTTTAAGGCTTATTGACGACCTAGAGGAGAAAAAAATAAAGGGAGTATAAAATATTTGGAACCTGTATCCAATTGAACATTTTATCATGAAGAAACTTTATCAGCTACGTGTTTACTACATCTACATATAAAATATATTTCAACTAACCTTAAATTGATAGACACAGTATCTGAAAACAAGTACCAAATATTATTAAGTAGTTATATTAAAGCTTTTAAATATCATATTTGAATTCCAATTCTATTGCGTCATGCAAATGCCGTTTCAATATTCATCTTTCCTACATTATCTGTAATTGATTTCTCTAATACACCATATATCAATCTTTAAACTATCAGGTATACTGAATTCTCAAGTATATTTTCTCTGCAGTCTATTTCGGCAATCAATAATTATACAGCTTTAAAATTTTAACTTTACTTCGTTTTAAAAATCACAATTGAAGACTACTAATATTAGAATTGCATTCTATTTTACTTTTACTATATTCCTCTTTTTCTTTTAAAAAAACTAGACTTTAAATTTCCTGCACACTCCCTTTGTACGACTGATTTACACGATATTTAATATAGCTTTTAAATAATGAAAAACTAAAAAAGAGATAACTTAACTAAATAGCAGAAACCAAAAGTTAAGTTCAACCTATTTTTTTTTAATTTCAATGTGGTTTTAAACTCGTTTTGGTTCTCTGGTTCCTTATGAAAGTCCAGAAGTGTTAAGGTGGCATTACTTTTGTTCGTAAAAATATGTAAAGAAGATCATTTCTTTTTGGTACTGACCATCCGTTTACGAGGCTGCAGGCGCCGGCGTCGCTGGCGTCGATTCTCCTTCCTAAATAATTCACATAGTTCTAAAAATATAGTTATTATGACATCTAATTTAACCCTTGGGTAAAAACAATATAAAGAACACTTTATTGTGACTAATAAAGTAAGGTGTCTGTCACTTGCTAATAAAGACACACAGTTACACTATTTAACTTTTACATAAATATTATGATGATTGGTATGAGTCGGTTCAACTCCTACTGTATACTACTGTATACAAAATATTTGCTTTGCAGAGTCCATGCATTTTGATTCAAAATACTCGTATAAAGGTTGTGTAATGTTTGCAGTAACATTAACAGTTTAGGTCCCATAAGTAGAAGTTTTATTAGTCATCCATCACTTCTTCATAAGTGAAATTATTAACGCAGAGTTAGGTAACGTTTGGTAAGAATTAGAGAACATATGAACCACTATAACTGTCAGCGCTGTGTGAATAAACAGCCAAAGTGTAAGTCTAAATAGATGTGTGGAATATCAGGTAAATTAAAAAACTAAATATTTATAATCAACTCCTTAAAAAGGAATCATAACTGCATTTAATGTACTTACGAACTACTGAAATCTCGAACTCTTTTATGTCAAATCATTTCGTCGTTAATTTTGTCTCTAAAATAAACTATTGGTTGTGACTATAGTGTCACAGTGTATCATTATCATCAATTGAATTTTGTAACTACGGTTCCAACCTTATTCTAAAAATCTAGAACATTATTATGTAGAGTATTTGCACTGAAATTGTTTGCTAGCACAAAATGTATATTCTTATTTGTTTTCGTTGTCTGTTCTGTTCAAATGATGTTATCTTACTTACCATTTATATTGTTTAACTTTATATACAAACTTTAAAAAATAAACTAACATGCTTTTAAATGCTGAATATCCTCTACATAATTTAGGAAATACAATCAACTAAACTAGGTATGATGTAAACTAAAGGTATTGGTAAAGGGGAGGGTAACAAAATGACATTTCAACCACATATAAATATAATACAGAAAAATTATTATTTATTATGTTATTAACTTACAAAATTTTTAATTTATGTAAATAAATAATCTTAAAATGGTTTCGACATTAACGAAATGTATTAACAATTTATCATAAGACGTAATGTATACGTGATGGAGGTGTTTGCCGTTGGCTGTTGAGGGCAATCGCATACTGGTACATATAGCCGTATGTAAGGAATAGGTATATCACATAATGCTATATTATACGGCTCCAATGTTATACAAATGTAAAGGTCACGTTATAGTTTTTGGTGGGGGTGGTTAACACTTCATGCCTCAACCTCTTCTTCTTTTACCTTCTGGTCTCCCGGCTTGCCCTTGGACCAGTCTGGCTTTTTCTGTGGGAAAAATCAACAATTAGCCAGATGCGATCATTTGCATTTCAGCGACTTGCCTCGTTCGTCAGCTATAATTTCAAATTTTATCAAATCTTTGAAGAAACAATTCATTGTTGTTAACGAGTATTTTACGTGTGTATGATTCAATTTATGTCTGTGCTGACGATAGACATGTCACTTGAAAGCTTCTTACAGCATATCATCGATTAGTAAGTTGATATATTGTACATTACGCTGTTACGGAATAGTGTTGCAATTGAAGTAATAATTCGTAATAACTCAATGAACATACATACATTCGTTTAAACTAGATTTTCAATTCAGTATTGATATATTTAATCTTGATCAAAACAAAGTTAAATACTTTTTACTTCAACTGTTATAGTGTCATTGCTGAATAGTTCTTCGCGCAATGCTAACTTAGATCATTTCATCTAAATCTAAGTCGCACATCGCACTAATTGCAACTGCGGTAAGAAGTTGCAAACTAAAATTCTAAAAGCGGTGCACACCTCGAAGCAATCTATACACAAGTCTATAACTTGCTAGAAAGCGAAGTCCGGTGCTAGTCTAAGTGCTGTGTGTAAATCGTATAGGAGCTAATGTTTTATCTAGATATACGCTGTACTTATATGTACATAAAAGGATATTGTTTTGGATTTGGCGTATTACGATATATCTTGACAAAATATTAGCAATTGATATAATATTTACAGGAGTGCAAGGGCCCTACCCGTTCCGAAGACAAGACTACAGGTGAGGAAGTCTACTCTCTGCAGATATAGATAGACAATAAGGAGTGCATTTGAATGATAGAATAAATTCAGTAAATAGATCTACTTCAGTACTACCATGATTGTGTGCCAATGATCGTCTACTTGAACTTTTCAGTAGGTCGTTGTATGAATTGTTTGATGCCGAAATGTGCTAAGAGTAATTTAGATCATGCTAGTGTAAACAACTAATAGAAAACCGTGTCTAATTTGTTGTTCAAGGACTCCTATAGTTACCTTGCCTGCGCCGCCAGCCTGCGAAATATCGCATTATAATATAAGAAGCTAATAATCAATAGTTCGTTAAGTATCATATCTAAACCTTTTTTTATTTAAATGGGCTAATATTTTTGGTTATCTCCGAAGCTCAGCAGTATCTTTGTAACACTAGTATTCATGGTTCATTCTCCAAAGCCTCTGTCGTGGATAACACACAGTGGTAGACCTTTTCAGTTCGCTAACTATCACTCTTATATTGTAATTATGCCGCCATAACATCATCGTTGTATTCAGGCTTTTAATATATTGGATATAATGTATAAAAAATGTAAATGAGTTAAAAAAATATAACATACTTATGACGTTCATAAATTGTACAATGTTAGTCACAATCTGAATGAACCTGTGTGTATATATGTCTTAATCTTAAAGCCAAAAAACACAATTGGATGTGCGAAGCTCAACAGGGGGATATAATACAAAAAAAAAATTAAAACAGTAAATAAAACTCGATCGGCTAAATACCACAAATGTATGCTTCAGGATGGGGTACTGTTATATTGAATATATAGTATACCAATGCATGTGATGAAGCGACAATCAATCCCTTCAACAAGTTTATCCTCACCTCATTTTACTTATTTGGGTGTCTCGGGTGACATTAAAGAATTAATAAAAATTATAAATTAATTTATTTTAAATTTGTTTAACGTAAAAGTTTTATATAGGACATCACAAAATCGTGTGGTGATGGTGAAAACGTTTATGGTTTGTTGTTACATTGGTTACTTCTTGCCGATTGCCCAATCAGCCTTCTCCGCTTTCTTAGCCTGTTGAATATCAGTAATAAAGTGATGTATTTCTTCGACATTCACTCGGAGTGGAGCTCGTACGAATTATTTGAGGCAATTTTTAGCTATATTTTAGAAATTACTTCTGTGTAGTCAAAGAAATAGATAAACATTCAAAAAATATTTAAATAACATTTTCGATCTGGGATCATTAATGAATGTTGCCTTTATAACCAGATAAATAATTAATTATTTTTTATTTACCATTCTCGTTTATTTATTTCTTTGTTACGTGTATGTTTGTCTAATTTCTTCAATAGACGACACCTTAATAAATATA
Organism: Parides photinus; assembly: GCA_018247975.1. Taxonomy (NCBI): domain Eukaryota; kingdom Metazoa; phylum Arthropoda; class Insecta; order Lepidoptera; family Papilionidae; genus Parides; species Parides photinus. The sequence continues at coordinate 5,923 of DWHU01001453.1, read as the reverse complement.
ATAATATTATAAAATTACCAAAAGTATAAAGTTATTATTTCTTTCATTGGATAGTTACATAACCAATTTAGATTAGAATGATAATAACTAACTGAAAAGGTTATAAAAACGTACCTCTTTGTCTTCTTCTTCAAGGGTGAACTCCTTCTTTTTCACAACCTTCAACTGGTTACGGAAGTTGAATTCGGCTGCCTTCTTCTGGAGCTTGGCGAATTTGTTTTCGTATTTAGACACCTTCTTGAGTGTTGGTTTGACGCTAAATATAAGGCAAATGCATAAAAAATCAAAAATCTGTCAAACTTTTACTTCTTCGGTAATGTAAACGTTTCATGATATATGAAGGAAGTATCATGATTTAGAAAGTAATAAATTACATATATACATCGGTAATCTTTATTTTTTATAATGTCTAGTATATACTAATGAAAAGTTACTTACAATTTGCCTCTGAGGTCGTTGACTTGAGAGTTCAGGTCAGCAATCTGGCAACACGAAGTACTTTAAATATTTGCCATATTTTTAATAACGCAGAAAAAGAAGAGTGTAAATATTCAGAAGTGAATATGAAAAAAGTATATTAAATATTACAATGAATTCTAAAAACATTGAGAACAAATGGATAAAAATGCAATAGAACAAACGATGAAAAGTTAAATATTTTTTATCGTAAAAATGAATAGGTAAATAAAATATTGATACTAGAGAAAGTAAAAATATTAAACGGGAAGAGGGCACTTAAAACAGAGTTGTACAAAGAATTGAAATAGAGAAAACAGAAAAAGAAAACCATGCAATTTCTACAGTAGCCGGAAAAACATTTAAAGCTGCAAACTTGTAAACTGCACAACAGATATAAAGCTAATGTCAAGAGATTTTAACATCGAAATAGTGATTAAAGAAGAATATCAAGATAAAGAATTGGGCATAAATTAGGCAGTGTTATTTGCGAGCTGCAAAAATATAGACTTTGAGAGGAAATTCATATAAGAAATCAGTTCCCACAACCTAAATTATTTGCTTTCACATACTCTGTGCTTTCAACCTAAAAATTTACAATTATAATTCTACGCGTGAGACTTCACGATTCACTTGTACGTGCAAACTAACTACTTAAGTTTGACGGTTGCTGGTCACCTGCAGCACCTGTGCTTCTGTGAATTCACAGAATAACATTTAGTGCAATATAATATACATGTGCGACAAAAGCGCCAACAATATTTTACATCTTTTTTACTGGATCATATCTTAAATCTTGCTTTATTAAAACGTTAGCTCTACATTCCAATATGTACTATTTACTATAAATACGTCTTCCAGCTATCATAGAGGTAACATATTGTGCGCTGAAACGATGTTCGAACTCCCATGTAAACGTTTCTTCTTTTCTCCGTAAATTTTTCTTCAAGTCGGTACACAATGTAATCAGTATAATGTCCCAATAGTTGTGTGAAAGAGTGACGGTGCAAAATCGATCATTTATGAAATAAATTTAATATGAATGATGTGTGTGCGGGAACAGGTCAGCATTCTGTGTGCACGCTCCATCCGAATTGGTGTGACGTACGCCACCATCTCGGACGGGCCGGGGAAGGGACAGGCAACATCGGACCAGAGCATGGCACTTTCATTTCTATACACTCGTCGTCTAACGCAGAAGCTAAAAAAGGTTTGATAAATAAAGGTTTTCGGGATACATCTTAGAACGGAACCCTCAAGAGGATCGCGTGTCTAATTACGGATTATTCATAACAAGTCTGAGATTTGGAACAAGAAGTTTCGCGTTTAATGCACTTGCGTGTGCTAATTTAGGAACTAAACTACCGTTGCAATTTCTAACGGTGCTGCTAATGTCATTGTCAAAAGAGAAAATTCAGTAGGGCCATAATAAAATCAGAAACACACTAAGCGTCACACAGTCAAACGCAGCGAAGATCACTTTCCGTATTCTTTCTTAACGCTCAATTATTAAAGTGCCATACTATTTAAGGGGTGTTAGAAGGGAGACTGAAGCTACGTTTGTTATAATAAAATCATGCAACAAGTTTATTAGGTTAGACAAAAAGAATTAACTGATCAGAAATATGTACAAGCAGACTCTCTTTTGACGGTTTATAAAACATAGGCATTGACAACTACGTCCACAATGATGGATTGTGAGAACATGTATATGAACGGGCTGATGGAGTTACGTGGGCATGCAGCGACGGCAGCGACGCGGCGGCCTGATGTTGAATGCAGTGTTACTGTCCCCTGACGGTAGTTATTACAGTTAGAGTAGTTAATCGTGTAAGTCCATGTCGGCCGGACCGCGCCTCGGAGGCGTCTCGGCCGCTCGAGATCGATTTCGCACCGCACCCTCGCCGGGCCTGGCTACTCCACGCGACATACGAGTACTGTTAACACCTACACGCACACACCTATTCTACCAGTACAGCACTGAGGACCCGCTCCTCGGCCGTTATTTACAATTCAGCAAACACCCGTAAACTTACAAAGCGTTATCATTGTATGAACAAGAACTGTTACACGCGCACGTTCATTACAGTATCGATGGATCGTGATATTCACAATGGTTATAAAGTATCGATCAATACCTCATAATCTCTTTTCCTGACTTCATGTTCCAAATCCCACTTCTGGCCCTCACACACATACATGCGGTCATAATACTCCTGTATTATTCTCTTGAGCATTTCTATAGAAAAAGGAAATACAGATTATTGAGCCGGCGATTAATGATCATGAGCATTTGTGTGAGTTGTCTAAGTCTGTCGGCGGAGCGACGTGTGCATGTGTGCGGTGAGCCGAACAACTATAACAATATCGCAACAACTAACTGAGTATATAAATTATAGTAATTTCACTTCATTAGCATTCCCAATCCTAATATGCGGTTTACCTCCATTTTCTTAATTTCGCTACCTCGTTCTAGTTCATATTTATCTCCCTCGAGCTCGTATATTCTTTGCCAGTACATTTGACATATCGTCTGCAGTTCAGCTAAAGAAAAACAACATGAAATTTAGGAACGGTACAACATCGGTATTACGTGAGCCGTCTCAAACACCTGTGGGTATTTTCTACGCGAAACTGACATTTCTTAACTATGGGAGAAAAGCGAAAGCGAAGCTACGTGATAACATCTAACTAGAACCAAAATTATTAAAACTTGATGACATTATCTACAATATAATAACTTTTGGAATAACGGGACTTTGTTATTTAAATGATTTGAACACTAATATTTATTAATTATACAGGTTATCCACATTAGTTAAGGTTTAAAGGCATATATTATATTTTCTAGTCCGTAATGTGAATGAGTCGGCTGAGAAAACAAAATCGTGTTCTAGTCACAGTATCGGCATCAACTACGCAAACGTAGAGCATATTATGTCATTTGCTTAGCGCCCAAACCAGGTCAGACCTCGAGCTCTCTGCGCGCCACTTCCATCTCGTGGTCGTACTTCTCCTCTTCGAGCTTGCCGATACGCTGATGGTAACCGGTTATGATACTCGTGAGAGCAGCTACAACATCAACGAAAAGTTACTCCCCGTCTGCACGCCAAGTACGTTACGTACAGTACGCTCAACCTAACCCAACAGCCAATAACGGCACAGCACGCAAAAAGCAAGGGTGTAAGTTTCAGATGAAGATTTATTAAAATGAATAAAAAAGAAAATATGTAAGTACTCGCACGATCGACTTCACAGGTAGCTTGGAAGAATAGGTAGATAAATAAGAGAGTATAAAAGATCACAACCTGGGGAAGATTCCAGCGGCAAAACACTTTAGAGTACGTTATCCGTTGTTAAACAGACGCGATAGAGACAAAACGTCACTTTGGCAAATCACAGAGTTAAAGGAAAATAAGATATTGTAAGTTTTGTAAGTTCTTCGAAAGAGAGTGCTTTGGTAGCAGCTCATTTGGCTACCTCCATGTCTTTCCGTTTAACGATGTATTCCAGATCGAACTTTTCGTCTTCAAGTTTGCCGATGCGGGTGTGGTATTCTTTGCAAACTCTCGCAATAGCATCTATAATTCGATATACATGATTAAGAAAATTAATATGTGACAATCACAATAAGTGCGTTGCCGTTCCTCGCCATCGAATACTCCTGCGTCCGCTTTACACTCTTAACATAAGTACATTTTAAGAATTTCAAATCAGTTCCTTCGCAGCTTTTTAGTTTATATATACCTTCGTTTGCGTCATCGATGTTCTTGGGTCTACCGCATCTCTCCTCAATGATACGCCTCCTCTCGGCCGCTTTGCGTTCCTGCTCCTTCTTCAACTCCTCAGCGGCTTTTTTACGCAGCAACAACTGTTACACGATCATTTACATAAAATATCTCAAATAATAAAATTAAAATTCTAGGCATTTATTCAAAGTAACTTACCCTAAGTTTCTTCTTCCTCTCAGGTGTCATGAAACCCTTCTTAGCCTTCTTGGCCTTGGAGGCTTCCTCCATGCGCTTGCGCACCTCAGCACGCTTGCGGTCGATTTCGGCCTGTTTGGCCTTCTTCGCCTAAATACATGTAAATTCAAAGTAGTTATATGCTTATGTTATCCCCTACCCTTGTGTGTATAATGTGAATGATATTTTACTAGCTATAACTTGTTTTTAAACAAAAAATTAATAACCATTATGTACTAAAACAGTGATTTTAAATTTAAAATAAATTGTTATGAATGAGTGATTGAATTAATTGTTTCTTCCGAAGACTTTACCTCCTCGAGACGCTTTTTCTGAAAAAGAAAACAACAGAATTAGTACACGATTAAGTTAAATTTTGTATATTAATATTACTCATTGACCTTCGATCAACAACACAAGTTACATATCACAAACAATCATCGATAAATCGGTAGTTATATTATTAAATGTAATGTATTTACTTTAACTTAAAAACAATAACTGTAATCTGTTTAACAGTAGCAAAATTTACGATTCGCTTGTAATTTACTTACTTCAAAGACATTTTGTTATTGTAAAGAGAATAAATTGAACATGGCCCAAAAGTAGAACAGAAGTTCGCGGATATTTATAAGACAATTTACAATTTGGATAATAAAGTTGAAAACGAAATGTTTATAATTGCGAATTCTCATGTTTTAGAGCTACACTTTTAGATTTTATATCTGCTACCATAGAATATAAAAATGGGCTTTTGTCATTAAAAATAATGGCTTCGTTTCAAATTCTGATCGCTTTAGTGTTGTTGGTCGAAGATATTCATATTTAGCTATTTTAAAACAGAGTTATAAACAATTTTTTTGTGTGATTACAGAACAAATGTAGTGCGTTGTGTAAGAAACAATTTTTTTTGTTATAACAATACATCACCAATTCGTTAAAGTGAGTTTTGTGAATTTGTTTGTATGCTTGCTTAACTTTATTCAGATTTACTCTTATTTACTTTGTGAATCAACAAGTTTTACTTATTTTATGTGCTTTTAGTACTTTTAAATAATGAGCAAATCTAAATAAAATGTCGGATTGTTAGTGCGTGTCTTGCAGTGTTTATTTCATGTGTTATCATTAATTATTAATTTGCCAATCACATATAAATTATTGGTTTTAATCAATATTGCGACATAAAACATTGTGAAAGCTTAACATGTTATGTCTGTGAGAAACAGACTTTGTGAACCACTTACAATTTGTATACTTAAATATAAAGTATGCTGTAACAGAAATTCACTTAACATGTATTTAACTGACAACGATTTTCGAGATACGACATTGCTTTGTCATTGTTTTATATAGGACCACGCAAATATTTTTAGAGTCCAATTTACGATTATTATATTATTACTAACGTGAATGTATCAATTTTTTAAAAAAAATATGTTTATTGGCAGTTCTTTGTGTAAAAAGTATTACTTAAGTTTGGGGCCTAAGATAGAAGCTGCACT
>DWHU01001452.1:0-12503 GCA_018247975.1 Parides photinus | reverse complement strand
ACTGTTTGCTTAAAAGGAGGCCCCAATCAAATGTATTAGTTAATAAGTGTAGATAATGAAATAAAAGCTTTTTATTTATTTTTTTTATTATTTTTTATCAAAGTCCCATCCAGTAATTGATGGTAATTTGGTACGCGGACAGCTTACCGGTTGGCCGGTCGCTCCCGTACAAGTTAAAGTTACAAGAATATTTTCAGCGCCCTGTGCAATGAAGTACTTGTAGGTAATAGTGTTAAATAGTTCGAAATTGGGTGTAGTGTAAAGTATGTGTGAGAAAAGAACGGTAGAAAGATAAGAATGACAAAGAGAAATGAACTGAAAGTAAGAAAATCTCAATCAATGTAAGAAAAATGGAATAAACAAAATGTATATTAAAAGGTCCAGGTCCAACTACACCCCGAGGAGATTAAAAAAAAATTTTAAAATTTAATAATCACGTGGAAGAAATTTAAAATATTTCAGAAGCGCGGGGCTGGCCGCGTCACCAGCGCGTGGCGACGGGCACCGGCGCCGGCCGGGTCACGCTTGTGCACGAGGTTCTCGCATAATGAAATATCGTAGCTTCAGATTGAAAAGTTTTGCGAGCATAAGATCTTCGACAAGCGATTTATTATAATATTACCTAAGAATAACGACGGCGTGAGACGAAGCGACTGAAAACAAGCAACCGTAGCGACGTGCTCCAGAAGCGAAGAGTATTCGGAGAATTTATCAAGTTTTATCAAAACAAAAATCAGCTTTTTGCAATCGGTAACGGATAAATGAATATAGTTTAAACTGCTGTTTACAACGATTATGTAAAACAATGCCACAGCCGGCGGCGGACTTCTAAACCTTAAACATTTAATATCTTTACTGCCCCCGGCAGGGTGCGGGTACACTTTCGATCTCAATAAAAACTAATTAATATTTAAAGTATGGCCGAGAAGGGAACCGGCGGGTTAGGAGTATCTTCATTATGTATTACGCGGTCCCCTGTTATGAGCAGGTTTATTAACGAGCTCGCGGGACCCTTGCGGCTCGTGGTGCCGCCGGGCGACACCCGCGGGGGGCTGCGAGTGCCGGTGCCGCGGCTGGCCCCCTGCACATTCGCCCCAACGCGCGCGACCTGCGCCGGACATGTACCTAAAAAACTATATTCGTCTGAAAAAAATTTGATCTGAACGAGAAGGATGTACTTCATTGTTGACGCATTGCAATATCAAATTCTTCGAATTACGCCCAAGATCCATCGTTGTTCAGCTAGCAACTGGACTACTAAAACTGGAATAGTTCCTAAGTCATGGAAGCTTGCGAACGTTCAGCCCGTTCCCAAAAAAGGTAGCCGTGCTGACCCCCGTCCTGCTACCGACCTATCTCAATCACCTCCAAATTCTGAGAAGAGTATGAATAGAATAGAAACAAACGGCTCGTGGCATGCCTAGCGCCCAGTGACCGACAGTGTGGATTTCGCACGGTCGGTCAACAGGCCTTTCTGTATTGTCGGTGATTTTAATTTGTCTATTATTAATTGGGAAAAAGATTCCTGGCAACATTCCGCACTAAAAAACATGTCAAGATTTATTAGATTTTATTAATGTCAATAAACTTTGCCAGTACAATAACATCAAAAACAGTTTGGGACGTATTTTAGTGTTAATATTATCAACAATTCATTGTCTACTAACTTCAACTCGAGCCGCACATAAACGACCACCTTAAGCCGTGATAGCCGAGTGGTTTGGGACCTCGCCCTCCGATTCGGAGGTCGCGGGATCGAATCCGGATGACTCTCCTGAGTTATGTGCGCTTTAAGAAATTAAATATCACTGGCTGGCTGGTTGGCTTTATCCGTCAACCCGCACTTGGCCAGCATGGTGAATTATGGCCAAAAACTCTCTCCATTAGGAGAGAAGGCCCCGTGTCCCAACAGTGGGAACATCCTGTGGGTTGAAAAAAAAAATGCAAAAGCAGCTATTTTAAATACGTGTAGGATTGTTCGCAAATTTTTGTAAGATGATACTCATTTACTTGGGAACACCCCGTAAATTAGTATATTGAACCGGCTTCTAGCCGAGATTTTATAAAAACAAAACAAAAACTTTATTTTAGACGCAAGCATTGATAAAAACTAAAACTGGCCGCCTTAATTTACGGCCACAAATAGTATTCTATGCCTCTTCCCGCTATCCTCTTCACTGAACCACACCTTTGTACCCTCTCTCTTTCATAGAACAGTTTTAGGCTCAAACTCTGGCATGTCCAGACTATGCAGGGTCTTAAATAGTTGCAGTGATCTGGTGGACATGCATTTCGACAACATCGATAAATTTTATATAAAACTTTTACAGAGAAATAATTGAAAATATTTATCGAATAATTTTGTCAATTTAGTTACTCATATTATTAACTAATATTAGTACTATGATTAGTTTGAGATGTCAACGATTTTCATTAATAATCGTGAAAATTATTAAAAGCTATTTTGTGCTCGCAGTACTAGCCTAAAAGAAATTGTTACACTAACTTAAATGTACATGGTGTGATAACTTAAGACTTGTATAAGTTTAAACGATTGTTGGTTGGTCTTTTTTAATAAATAAATAACAACGAAGCTATTCTTCAGCAGCGTGACTGGGCAGGCAGAGTTCGCTGATCGGAAAGCACCGCGGATACATCGCATGAAACGACAAAGAGTAAAACTTTTGCTCGTTCCACCGGCGGAACTTGTTGCAGGGGTTGTTCTCTCCACACGAGCGGGCCCTCGTCCGCCCCACTCGGCCCGGGGTCGGGGTCGGGACGGCGAGGCAACTAATTGACCAAATATCACAGCAGAGTTTGTAATTGATCCATGAAGAAAATCCAAGGTAGACTAAAGCAAACGACTTTCCGACTTTTTCAAAATTTAATCATCAAACAAACTTATAATTAATCCTCCGGCACTAAGCCGAGTCGCCTAAGTTAGATCGAGTCGGGACCCCGTACGAGCGACGTGAACTATAAAAATCATTCAAAATTTTAAATAGGATTAGGCGTTTATTGATTTGGACACTTACATTGAAGGGGTCGATGAAAACAATCCTATTCCTTCGATTGCAGCTCCGAGAGAGTTTTAAGAAAACATGGAGGCCGTTTCGGGACAAAATTCAACCCGTATGTTGTTCAGCAAGCGTCGGGGGACGTTTTAAATTGAGGAGGGACGCGGCGCTGCAACAAGTGGAGCGGCAATAGCTTACTGAATGTGATTTCAAATTCAATTCACTAAACTGTATGTCTAACTGAGCTGTTCCAGCGCCACTAAACACCTGCTGTAATGTCAGCAGGTACTCGCGGCACGACGCCCCACAACGCGAGCACGCTGCATTACTCACCCGGGCACCGAACTTCACCGATGCACCCGTCAGTATGCGAGCCTCCGGTCCGAGGGTGTCGCCTTACATAATTAGAAACCGTTTATTGCTGCAGGTGCGCCGCCCGATCATGGTGCCGTGACGACTGTGATTGCTGATTCCCACCCCCACCCCCCCGCGACAGAGTCCTACCACCGGCACCTGTTGGTGATATGATTTCTAAACACGTCGCACCGCTCGGATCGCGTGTTCCGGCTTCTGCGATACGATACGCGGCTCATACGATTAAACCGGGAATCGGATTTATTTTCCGGACTAAATTCCGTCCTCTGAGGCAATTGGAATCTCACCAGTGTCCACGCTCGATGGATCTGTTTAGAGTCTATTGTCTTATTAATGTATACAAGATGGTTTGTATCTACCTCCAGTGTTATGTACGTGTAGGTACACTCACAGAGTAGCCATTAGGGTAATATAAAATTAGAGCCTTCCGCTGCTGTTACACTTAGTAGTGCTAAATTTTAAAAATCAAAATGTGTAGTTCGTATAAGAATGAGGGTACCCCGGTAACGCAGGTGCCGCGCGCAGACGATTCGTTAAAAAATTGTACAGTAGACACTGCTCCAGCTCGTTCCACGAAAGATCTGCAACGAATTATAACGTAGCGTGACTCGAGTTACAGCCGAACATCCGCGTAGCGCCGGCCGCGGCAGCAAATGGACGTAAATTTAGCCTTCCATCGATCCGTCTCCGGGCTGCGGCGTCCCTTCACACCTGCAGCGTGGCTACGAGCTGCCGTTGCATACTGCACGCCGAGAGGTAAAGTGGAACTAGGAACCATGTCGCACTCCTGGCCAGGCAGAGCTACATCGTTCCACACGATTGTCGAACAGTTTGGCAAGATAGCGAGTTTTTTCATAACTTCACTAGACACTGCGAGTGGACACTCTTCGGTCCGGATCAAGAGCAGGCGCAACGCTGAACGCCGACGACCGGATGGAAGGCGACGGTGTGGCACGAAACCCGTAAGTATCAGTAGAGTAAAATACACTTTGCAGTATATGTGCAAATAAATGTGCTGAGCGGGCGTAACTCGCTTTGTCGCGCCAGAAAGAAGAGAGCAGTCAAAGGACACCTCGTCAAGTAACTAGGAGGGGTCTCACAAGGACCCGTTGCTACGAGCCATGTAACCAGATGGTTGGTGGGGCCATGGGAGGTGGTGGGTAAGGAGCTAAGCCATTGGGACTTCGGTTCACTTCCGTTAACAAATATATATATATATATTAATAGATACATATTTCTCTTTTTTTAGCGCTCTTTATATTACCGCCGTAGTAGGCGAGTGGTTACGGACCTCGGCCTACGATTCGCTACGAGTCGCTGGTTGAAATCCGGCGCGCATTAATCACTTTTCTAGTTACGTGCGTTTTAAAATATTAAATATGACTGGCATCCCCGCGAAAGGCTAGCACCAGGCAGCGGCCGGCTGGTATAGCCATTGCCAATACCCTAGCAGTGTGCTTAGCAAAGATGAGGACTGATACACTGCGCCAACCCCAAAAAAAATTATTGAGAAATGGGCGAGACTAAAAAAAATTTTCTGACTACTGGAACTCAGGGCCTTCTCACATAATGAGAGAGTTGAGGCTTTATTCTACCACGCTGATAAAGCTAGTGATACTTAATTGCTTTCTTTTTTCTTTTATAAAGCACATAATTCAGAAAACTCATCAGTGTGCGCCGGGTTTTCGGTTCCGCGACCTCCGAACGAAAGCCGAGGTCCCAAACCACTTGACTATCTCGACTTCATTTATATATATATGCATATATATTTTTAGGATATTCTTTCATAAACGGTATCAGTAGGTCGGCGCACGACACTAGCGCCCCCACGTTGCGTGTGCGTTACCTCTCGAGCTAATCTGACGTGTTGGGTGTAACTTGTGTGAGTCTGTGGTCACTCTGCCCTTTGCTGGGTCTTTGTTTTATTAATTTTATTTCAATTACAATTAAAAATCTAAACATATATTATAATACAGCATAGTGTAAATAGCATTAGTAAGCACTCCCGTTATACGCAGAAAAAGTTTGCGCATAATTTGTGATAAACGCATTTATATTTTATATACATTAAGTCGGAAGTCGACTTTCAAACGCGGGTCGTTAAGCGAGAGTTTGTGAGCTGCTGGACGTTTCACACGGTAGACCTACCGACGTCTGCTTCCTCGCGGCTCGCAGTAATGCAATACAACCTGTAGCAATCGCGTAAACCAAGTTCTCGTGCAAAACATTTCAACAAACATTCAATGGTCTTAAAAAGTTGTCATGAAATCTGAACACGTATACAATACAAATTTAATGAAAACAGTGAGCGGACGGACAGGAGCAAGACGTCGGCAGGCGGCGGGTCGTTCCCGAATCAATGACAGTATCATTTGCAAAATATTGGCCCTTCATCAGAAGGAGGCGGAGGAGCGGAGATCGCGAGGCCAGGAAATTAAATTTCAAAGCAAACAGTCGCCGGAGACGCGACAAACTGTATTATATCTATTTGAATTGTTTAATTTCCATTGCACGATACTGTACAATGTCCTCTCTCCACCATGGCGCGATCCCAACGCGCCACGCACCCGCCGACACTATCTTGTATATTCTTTTGTATTCAATTTTCAGTTGTAGTTAACAAAAAATCGAAACTCGGACGCTCGACGTGGAAGGTACCAGAGCTCGTCGCCGCGTGCTCTACGCACTTTGTCTACCAGCTCGATGGAGCCGTTGCGGTTAACACAGATCAGTGAGTCATTAAAAATTAATTCTTTAAAAATGGTTAGCGTCGACGAGAAACTGCAAAATTGTTGCACACTTTCAACTCCGATCTCGACCACGTTGAAAGGCAACACGACGCCGGATGCCCGTCCTGAAAGCTAAATAAAACTCCTTGTGGAGGTTATTATATATAGAAACAGCTCGATGGGCATCGCGTCGCTTCCTGACAGAACAGCCGGTTCCGGGGAGTCCTTTTAATTCGACTGTCAAAGTAATCGAAGCGAGAGAAGCCGCTGAAATGTCGGAATTTGAAAATAATGCGCTGAGCGACGAGCAACACGACAGGTGATGAAGACAGTTTTACCGACTCTGTGCTACCAGACGAGCGGAGACGAATGAGTAAGAGCGAGACCTTCGGTTAATTATTTGTAATACATGCACCTAACTTGTCTCTTTCTGACAATTTCTTACATAACTGCGCCGAACGTTGGCTGTTAAGAGTGCATGAAATTTAAGGGGCGCGATCGACGACAAGTTATTCCGGGGATGTGATGTAGGACTTCAAAAGAACCGACGTGAAGCTCGTTTAATGAAGTCGTAAACTTTGAGGTGTGACATAGGCCAAGCCTGCCCCCCCCCCCCTCTCTCGAACAGGTTCCGGCCTTGTCGTGGCGGTGAGGCTTTAGTAACTGCGGCTTGTTCACCAGCGGTGAAGCGAAGAAGAACCTACCTGGCCGGTCCGAGGAGGCCGCTCCCGGTAAGCTGTCTAAGCCAGTCTCACCTCGGATGTGTGCGGAGGAGCTGCGGAGGCAGATTTTTCTGCCCTCGTAGCCGAGAGGGAGTCTCAGAGGAAGAGGTGTGCCGTTATGGCGTTCCCCTGCTTTGCCTGTCCTCAGCGGCCGTAACATGATTGGCGACCAAGACGAGATCCGTCGCAGGGAGCTAGCACAGTTCTCTGTCTTGGTTCCGATGTCCCCAGGCTGACGGATTTGGGGGGAACCGTTGCCCAAATCAGGAAAGAGGCCGAGAGGAGGGCGTGCCATAAGTTCCGGTGCGCTCTTGCAGAGGGAGAAGGGGGTTCGTCCCCGAGGCGGAGCTGTGCGGAGCAGCCGGCGCTGGCGGGTCGCGGACGGGTGCGAGTGTTTCCGTGACCCCGTCGCAAAGCGACGAGGACGAAACATCGCGGGATATTGAGTCGGTGCAAGTCCGTCATAACCTGTCTTTGCTCCTGCAAAAGCAGGTATGCCAGGGACGTGCGCTTGTTGTCGGCAGAAAGACAGTGTTTTACTTGCCATTCATAGATATATTGATAATACGTTCGCACATCGGATATCTTGCAACAAGATGAACAAGGGGGACTGGAACCCGGGCAGAGTGCGGCGAGGACGCGCTGCAGCGCGCGGGTCCTAGTGCCTCGAAAGTCTCTTACTGCTGAGTAACGATTTCTGTAATTAATGTAATAAAAATAGTTCACATTAGTGTGAACGCAGCGAGGCCGCGGCAAGTGCACGTACCGTCCGTCCGGAGCCCTCCCGGCGGCAGCTGGCACGGGGGCGCGCGCGCTGGGGGCACTAGCGCTCGCGAGCGGGGGTATTCAATTTGATTACGAGACGGATGCAAAAGATTAAGGTGAAATGTCTATGTATATTCGAACCCGAGTCCAGGCGCAAGCAAACCTAGCAGTTTTCTAGCTGCACAATGATCTCATTGATAATTACTGGTTTCCGACGTTCACCCGTCAGCTCGCATCCACTCCGACCGCTTCCGGTCCGCCGGCGACTGGCTGCAGCCGCTTAGCAAACATCAGTCGCTAATTACGAAGTACAAAGTGAATTCGCAACGATCACCAATCGACGGCAGCTGTGTGTGTGTGTGTGTGTGTGTGTGTGCGCGTGTTGCAAGCTGCGACCGGTCGACCCACGGATCAAAGCTGCGCGCTCCCTTGACCCGGATCCCCGCCCGCCCGAACGAGAAACATTACAATTCGAAAAAACAACTTCGCACCACTCCTCCCCTCGCCGCACCCCCGCCTCTCCCCACACTTCAAGTGTAGTTGCAAAGTAACTTGGACAATAAAAAAAAACTGCAGTCGCTGGGTCGCGCTGCACCCGCGCTTCCGGTGCGGCAGAAACCTTCGTGCAGCGCGGCCGCCGCTACCTGCACCTGCTTCTAGTACGAGTAAGTGTTTGATTAAGTGCGCGCGCGCTAACTGAACACAACGCTGTCTTGTTGCGACGCCGCGCCGGCAAACGACGAACAGTTCACTCGATGGAGAATAATCACCGTCTCCCTCGGACAGGCGCAACTCCTTGTCGTCCAGCCATTTTCAATTTGCTGACTGGTCCCCGCACCCCGCACCCCGCGCCCCGCCGCTGCACCGCTGCACCGCGGACCCACGAAACCTTTACTAATTTGTCGAGTGAGCACTGAGTAATAATTTGCGATATTAAATGCTATGCATCCTCCTCCCAGTTTATCCAGAATGTTGCGCCTACGGGCGCGGGGGCGCGCTGCCGGGGCACCGGCTGCGGAAATGTATTTATTTCTCTACTCGGTCTAACTTTAACTTTCAGTCTAAAAAACTACACCAAGTTCCTGCGTGCCAAGTGTACATATACATACATGCAGATATACGTCTTGCGAGAGTTTAACTCCCACTTCGGTAATTATTGGGATGATAAACGGTCCGGCGGCAGGCCCGGGAGATGTGCCCGCCCATACATACAATATTTTTTTTTTCAATCCTATTGATGCTCCCACAGCTGGGACTCGGGGCCTTCTCTCTTAATGGAGAGAGTTTTGGCCATAATCAGCAGCGCCGGTCGCCGGTCGTCGGTCTCCGATCGCCGGTCGCCGGTCGCCAATCGCCGGACGCCGGTCGCCGGTCGCCTATCGCCGGTCGCCGGTCGCCGGTCGCCAATCGCCGGTCGCCGGTCGCCGGTCGCCGGTCGCCAATCGCCGGTCGCCGGTCGCCGGTCGCCGATCGCCGATCGCCGGTCGTCGGTCGCCGGTCGCCGATCGCCGGTCGCCGGTCGTCGGTCGCCGGTCGCCGGTCGTCGGTCGTCGGTCGCCGGTCGTCGGTCGCCGGTCGTCGGTCGCGCGGCGCCTTGTGACCCGGATGCAGCGCCGGCGGTGGCTCGTGTAAAACTATTACGCGCTCGAGAGCTCGCGGAGACTTTTTTACTTTCAGCCGGAAAAGTTAAAGGTTACCTAAAACCGGTTGCGCATACAGAGTGCGCCCGCGCGACTCTGTATTCTGTTTTTGATGAAAATGTTAAGGAACGAGCCGACTCCGGTGACAATATTTACTGTGCTCCAAATTGACAAAGGTCTCGGAGAGAGGAACTACACGCAAAAGCGTCGTCCGCCGTACACCGGCCACTGCCGTTTCGTTTCGTTTCCGCAGCCGGTTGCACTAAACTGCAACGCCTCCCACTGCAATGGGACAGCCTAAGATTCCGCATTGCACACGATCGCTGAATGCCCGGCGTGGCAGTCGGAGCGGCGGATCCTGGAGAACGTGATCGGACAGGACCTTTCCTTGCCAGCAGTGGTGTCGGCGATGCTGGGCGGGTCATCAGCGTGGAAGGCCGTGGCCTTCTTTTGTGAGACTGTCATGGTCCAGAAGGAGACAGCAGAGGGGGATCGAGAGAGGACAGATCCCGCCCGAAGACGACGCCGTCTGCGCAGAGACGCGCCTCGCGACTGCCCTCCGGTGAATGGTGCTTCCCTACCATAAACGAGGCCTTCAGAGTCGAGGGTGTTTGGGGTGGGGGCCCTAGACTCCCAACAACGACTCTGAGGCGGACGATGGATCGACGTGGTCTCGAAACATCGTGATTGCACAACGGGGCCCATGGGTGGCGTGAACAGCGCTCACCCTGGGGCGGGCTATCCTAATAGCACAGCGCGAGGGGCCGCGCGAAATGTTCCTGACGGAGTTACTGGGCCCCCTCATAAAGCGCCGAGACGACCACCGAGGGGGCTTTAGTGGGTAGAAATCTCACATAACCCTGGTCTTCCCCCCAGAAGTTAGGGCATCTTTTCGAAGATTACCCCTGCGACAAAAAGAAAACAATAACTGCAGCGCCGCTCGAGCACTAAATCATCGAACGTGCGTCGTCACCGGCGCCTGCGCCGCAGGGAGCAAGCCAGGGGTCGGGGGCTGCCTCCCACAAATGTTGGACAGGCACGGCGTGGACCCCGGGCCTCCCGTTTCGGCGATATTTCATAATGAAACAAAAGCTTCGAAGAACGGGGTCAAGTGACGACAGCGTCCGTGAAACAGCGACAACAGACGAACGCGCGGACGGAGACGGTGGCGGGGAAAGAGAGTGGGAGGAGGGAGGGAAGCTCAGGGTCCTCCCCCTTTTCCCATCAGCTTGTAAGTGTCCCCCACCGAATCGTATTTTTAATGGCACGCCTCCTGTATTCCTCATTGCAGTATTTTGATACATATTAAGGACCTCTCGCGCAGTGTCGACGTTTCGTTTTAAAAGGTTTTGTACCGCCGCGCGGCTCCGGGGCCCGGGGGCGCGGACCCGGAGTGCGCGGCCTCGTCTCTCCTCGTACACTTTCAGAGGCATTGCAGCTGATCCTCTACTTGAATATGTTTCCACGTGATCGTGTATAGATCTATTTAATTGATCAAAATCGATCGCTTCCGATGTCAGCTAAACGTCATGTTTGCTTTTTAATTTCATTGAGTGAGGGTGACCAGAAAGTGAATAAAATCAATTCATGTTTGCCAATCGTAGAAAACACCACGCCGCAGCCAGACGGAAACTCATTAGTGGGTACAGTTCCGTTCGCGGGTGAGATACTGAGACAGGCATATTGAATTGAGATAATGTTCGCAGCACCGAACTGTCCAGCGCACGCGGCGGCGGCTCGCCCCAGGGAACGGACAGTTCAACGGAGAGTATAACAATATTATTTATTCGGAGTGGGACGGGACGGAGAGAAAGTTTCTGGTCGCTTCCGCATAGTTAAAGCTCCCGCGCTTCATATGACTCGAAATAAAAATATTGTTATTTGTGAGATGTACTTGTGCATGACATGGCTCCGGAAACGGAAGCGTCGAGGCTAGAGAAGTAGCTCAAGTGAGACAACATTCATTGCAATCGCCCAACGCTGCGGCTCCTTCCGCTCGTACACGATAACTGCCATTTTAATTTTATAAATCGCTCTCGATGTTAAAAATAAGAACGTTAATAAAGCTACCGACCTCTAATGAAACTGACTTTTACGGATTTAATTGCGTTTATTTTATTATAATTACTATTAAATACGATTGAACGTTTCGCCTGTGTCAGGGCCGGGGTTCGAACCCGCGACCCTGCACGTCTTTATACAACTATACATAAATAAACGTCAGAGTGCAGGACTCTCTGGCCTAGCCGTCTCCGGGCGGTGCGGGGCCCGTTCTGAATTATGAAAAGGATCTTTAATAAATTTTGCCGCGCGCTTGCACGATCAACCCGCCCCGCACGCGGACGTTAGCAGTCTTGGTAGAGGAGGGAACAGGTTGACGGGTTCGAACCGCGACAGCAGAGTGGCGGCGGCCGGTCGCGAACCGCTCGTTATCATCACCTGCGAAAATTTTTCCTGGGCGTCCAATATATCGATGAACAGCGACAGTTTGTGCTCCATGATGGGGAACCCGTTCCGCGGCTGCTGCAGGAGATGCCGCACGGCCTCCCTCACGGCGGCCGGCGTGCCGGGGGTGAGCGGCGTGCCCGGACACACGTGTGTCGCCATCAATGCCGATAGGCCGTGGAACGTCGCCGAGGGTTTCGGCGGGTTCTGAAGGCCGCAGCCAGGCAACGACAGCCGCCGGGACGTCGACGGCGGCACAGCGCCGTAACCGTTAGTCATGATGGCCGGTCGCCGCAGCTGGTGGTCGCTCCGCGAGGACGGCACGGGGGGCGCGCGCGGGCGGCGCGGCACCGGCTGCAGGATCTGCCCGGACCACTCGTCGTCCACGGCGCCGATGGAGTGCGGGCGGCGCGCGAGCGGGGCCCGGGCCCGCGGCGAGGCGACGCTCTGCGGCCTCCGCGGCCCGCTGTCCGCGCGGAGCGGCGCCGGCGGAGTGTACGGCGAGTAGGGCGAGAAACCGCCGAAGTCGTCCGCGAGCGCGGCGGCGGGCTCGGCGTCCGGGGCGGGCGCCGGCGGCGGCGGGTCCTCCTCCCAGCGCGGCCACGCGAGGCTCAGCGTGTCCGGCTTGCGGGGCGGCGCCGGCCGAGGCCTGCCCGCCCCCTCGCTCATGGCGGCCGCGGCCGGCAGCGTCACATGGCGCGGCGACACGTGCGTCGCGCGCGGCGTCCGCCGGCCGACTGCCGCCGCGACGCCCGCCCTCGCCGCCGCCCGCCCCCGCCCCCCCGCCTGCGTGCAGCCGGCCGGGGCCGG
>DWHU01001451.1:0-12504 GCA_018247975.1 Parides photinus | reverse complement strand
AGTAGAAATGATATACAAAGCCAAAGCCAAAGAAACAGCCCTATTAACCTTTTCAATCCTAGAGGTTTTGAGATTCTCTTTAATTTTTGGAGTAGGATATTCACAAACAGTTTCCAGCAGTTTGATAACTAGTAAAATTACTAAATATAATTAGTAATAAATCTATTAGCATAAAAAATTCTGTAATGAGTATCTGTACTATAGGACCACATAAATTAATTTATATGTCTATTAAACAATCATTTAATAAATTACATCTTTTCATGCCAAACACAAAATATTAAAAGCATTCTAAATTTTAGACAAGTTTTCTGTTTATTTTTTTTTTCATTATATCATGTTAGTAACAAAATTGTTTTGTAGAACAAGAACAAAGTCCAGAATATCTTGAACTGTCTAAAAAACAAGAGAAAAAACCAAGACACCAGTTAGATACAAGTGGAAAAAATCCATTCGTGTATGATTCATCAGACACAGAAGATGAAGATAAAGATACAAAATCCAGCAATAGAGACATAAATGATGTAGAAAAAGTTACATCAGAAAATTCTGAAAGCAAAGCTGTTTGGAGGGAAAATTTATTTTTTTCACCAAATGATCACAGACTCAGAGGTAATAAGTACACACTGCACTACAACATACATGTTGGAACCAATGTTTCAGACCATCCAGGTTGCATACCTGGAGTCACATGATATTAGTGTTATTACTCCGCTATTTTTATTATCTGGAATACAATAAATGTGAGACAGTGACAGCAGAAACTTGAGCTGCTGTGTTAACTATACAGATGGTTGGTTAACAGTGATGGATTCGAGCAGAATTTTTGTTAAAACTGTATCTTGAACCATTGTTTATTAATGCAAAAGTCATTAAAGGGTATTTATTGCACTCAGAAATACTAATATGTTCGTGTAATAACAGCAAAGTATATTACTATTCATGTTTCAGATGGATTACTTTTCTTTAACAAATTTGAAGAAGGTGAGAGACAAAAAGAAAGAAGAGGCCTAAAAACTGTTATGAAAAAGCGGATATACAATAAAGAAAGAAGGAACAATATGTTCCAAAAGAAAATTGGAGGACGAAAGAAGACTATGAAAAAATCAATAATGAAAAGATAATAATTTATTAAACAAAAATTGTTATACATTTGTTTTTTCGAATACTAAAGTTGTTTAATCTGTTTTAACAATTTATTTATCTCTTCTTCCAAGTAGGTTTCTTCCTAGCACCTGGTTGACCAGGCTTCTTACGTTCACGTCTCCTGTGATCTCTTGTCAACAATCCAGCTACTTGCATAGCCTCTAACATGTTTTTATCAATGAAACTGCGTAGTCCCCATGCAATGCCCCATCTTATAGCTCCTGCCTGCCCTGAAGGTCCACCTCCTTCAATGTGGCATTCAACATCTACTTTATTTTGCATTCCAGTAAATATTAATGGGAAAATAACCTGTTCTTTGGACTGAATGTCTTCAAAATATGTTATATCTTTTCCATTTATTTTTATTAATCCAGTACCTGGTGAGCGAATAGTCACATCCCCTCTTGCTTTTTTTCTCAGACATTCATATGTTGTTATATAGGCTCGTCCTTCATTATCATAACTAGGTTTTGGTATCTCCAAAGCAAATTTCTGAGACATTAGTGCTTTTCTGTATTTTTCAATGAAATCTTTGACTTTGTATGAATATGGTAAAGAGACAAGTCTTTCCATTACTAATTTGAAATTCTCATATTCCAAATCTGTAAGTTTTTCTACTAGGTGTTGTTCTAGCTGTTCTTTGGTAAACCATAGAGTATTATTGAAATCCAACTTTTCGTTAGGATCTGGTGTCGCTTTTTTTCTAATTACCTTGTCTTCAAACTGTTGTAAAAGTTGAATATTCTCTGCTGCATCATACAGTAGCTTAAAAAAGTTAGGTTTGCCTGTATAAAACAAAAAATGATGTGGTCTACCAGCTTCGTCGAACTCGGCGGCTTTTCGTACAGGAAATACTTCCTCTGGTGGTTTCATGAGTGGCCGTGCAGCCGGATCATAAATACCGCTTGGAAATAGGTATTCAATTGCGCGGTCGACATCTTTTTGTGTAAAGGTTTCTGGGTCCTCGCCCATCATATTTGCGAGATGTCTTTTGCCTATATTATATTCAAATTGCTGTTTTTTTATGAAATCATCATGTTCGTTAGCTCTTTCTAAATAAGCTTTCATAGCCTTGCTGATCTTCTTTTTTTTACTTAGTGTTTCCCAGTCAGTAAAACTATCCTGAACATCACTGGTAACTGTTACTTTATTGCTGCAAACGCGAATATTTTGTAAAATAACGTTTTTAACTGGTTTGTATAAATATTTTGTTAATGGAGTTATCTGTTTAAAACTGGCCGTTATTACGTGAGACATCTTGACATAGTTATAGTAAATTTAGGTGTTTTTCTTAATAGTTTATTCTAGGTTATAATCACTAATAGCTAACGAAAATAATACTTCAAAGTATAGATAACAAATACTACGTACATAATGCAACAGAGTAAATTATCACTGAAAGGTCACATCGACATTCAATGTCGTAGAATCGTATTATCGATTCCACATAAGAGTTGATGTAAAAATACACTAACTCTTCGTAAAACTAATAACTATAAATTAATGACATAGCGTTGTAGATACCATGATCTATTTATGTCATCCATTGTTTACATTTCTATTTTCCTTGAGCTTAGTCACTCCACGGAACGTCAAAAAGGTCGACGGCCTCCCAGTCCGATTGTAGTTAAAAAGCGGCCTAAGCCGAAGTTCACGAGGGAGCTCTCCTGCTTCGTTACTAAAATAAGAAGCTTGGGCTAAGCACCTTCCGAGCTTTGCCCCCTCTAGTCCAATGTAGCTCTAGATTTTCTCTTACAGGATAACGACTTGATATCAATGTAAAAAAAAAACACATCTATTAGTTTTTGTAGTGTTAAATCTTTTCAAGTTGAACCACCGTTAAAGTTTGAATCTTTAATTAAAAAACAAAGCACAGTTATAGGTTTTTAATCTTTAAAAAAATTTTAATAAAGTGAAGAGGTCTATAATATAAAACCTATTGCAGTATCAATCAAAAATCTTATACAATACTAATATTGATCAACAGTATTGCTAAGTTATATGGTAGAAACATAAAAATAATCAACGTAGCCACAATTTGTGTTTATAATCTACCAACGATTATTTAGCAATAAGAAATAATATTTCTCATTCTGATCAACCCTCGGGTAATTGTATATTTTAACAATTAAAATAGGGTGTAAAACGCTTTGCATTGCAATTTTCCTTAATAAAATATATAAAAACGTGTAACTGCTATGATCAAAAATATTTTTTTAAGAAAAGTAACATCAAAACCAAGATTTTAAAATAAAAATGTTTACATGAAGTAGTGGTTATTTGAAATTATACATTGCTATAGTGTTTTAATGTGTTGATTTAATTATTCATGTATTATGTACAAAATACACTGCCTATTTTGACATGTTCTGAAATGATTTATGCTGTTACTTCATCCAGGGATTTGTAGTTTATCAGTTATTGTTTTCATACTATCTTTACACAAGAAAGTCGTTAATACAATGACCATGACCACTGTCAGGAGTGAAACAACTGAGAAGAAGTTATTGTGGAACGTAGACAGTTTCTATTGTAATATAGTCAAGCAATTGATATATGTGAATGATAATTAAACATTAAAATTCAAACTTGTTGTGACTAACTAATTGATTATAATCAATATTTTAAAGAGTATTATCAAAGTATTTTACAATTCATAATTAGTAGAAATTGAGAAAACATTTTTTTGTTCATTATGGATAGATCTTAAGCAATATATGGAAAATATTTTACAACTTTACTCAGAGCAACAGAATGAACTGCAATTATATAAACAATGAGGAAGTATTAATGATAAATTTATATTAGATTTTCTTGTCAGTTTTATACAGTTTAAAATGAAGGGGTTTGTGTATTAGTTATAAAACTTTATATTAGTTTTTAAAAGGTATTTATCACATTTTCAACCAATATTATTCGATATATGTACATATTCGGCGCTACGAACTTCAACCTGCTTTCTTGTTAAAGAAGCAAAGTTGACTAATCTCTTTAACCAAGTAAGTTTTCGTTCTTAA
Source organism: Parides photinus (assembly GCA_018247975.1). Taxonomy (NCBI): domain Eukaryota; kingdom Metazoa; phylum Arthropoda; class Insecta; order Lepidoptera; family Papilionidae; genus Parides; species Parides photinus. Next base: position 8,341 of record DWHU01001451.1, on the reverse strand, counting down.
ATGTTAAAGCTACTATTTTATTTTTAGAACATTAGATAAACAGATCTGTGAAATATTCACATCAAATATTGGCCTTATTGTAATACTTTAATATTATTGAAAGTAAATTTATTTATGGGTTATAGGCGATTAGAATCACTTTGTAAGAACAAATCTATTTTCTTTTTCTCTATGGTGAAATGATGAACTTTTTTATTTATTGAAATATTTAACGATAAGAATAAAGCTACTATACAAAGATGTTTGTTATATGAAAATAGAAATACACAAATATTAAATTTAAATGTGTTTGTGACATTTTTGTACAGTTTAATAAGTAAATCAATTTTGTATTGTTACTAACACTTATAGAATTCCGTTTGTAATTATTGAATAAAATAAAAAAGATCTTTTCTATTTATAATAATGTTTATACAATATTTATATAAAATATTCATTAATTGTCAAAAAAAAAAACAATGTTAAATATTTTAGTCTGTAATTTTTTTTTGTGTAATGTCTATAACTGCATAGCAGTTATTATAATTAGTTATGGAATAATACAGCGGTAGTTAGGATGACATACACAGCATCATATTGCGTTTGTGATCATGATATATAAGATGTTAAGTATCATTGCCCCAGTAAATTTACTTGCTATTGTCTTTTCTAAGTAGAGCAATGAAAATGTGCACATTATTTACCTAGACGGCTCCAGTAACACTCATCACCTGTTGCAGATATGCAGAACCCAAAGCAACTATACACTTTATGCATAAGTAACTATTGTCCCAGAATGATTTAAAAAAAAATATAGAAAATTTTCATTAAAATGATATTGCCAAATAGACGTCATTTTCGCTTAGTATATTTTTTTTCAAGTAAATGCTATATTCAACAGACTAGGAATAACAAAATGCGTTCACACACCAAACCTCGCGTGCACCATTTGCCGAACTGAGCCGTGTTCAAGCGAAGTTTCGAAAACTGTTACGTTGGTTCATCCGCTGACATGAGCGCTTCAGATTGCTCATCCAATTCGGAAATATTTCTAATTGTTCTTGAAAAAGAAAAGCAAGAATTAGAATATCTTTCATACATCTTCATATGAGAAGCTTTATCGAGTGGAATGTTTATCGTATTTCTATTGAGAACAATGACATTGAAAGAGTTTTTATCATATTTATCAAAAAGAGATGCTGTTCAGAAATGATAAGAATGCTTATCGATATGAATTGCTATCATTAAGATTTGCTATTGAGAGGAATTGTTATCAAGAAGTATTGCTATATCGTGATTGAAATTAAAATACTTACGAGAAGCCTTCAAAGGCCCTTAGACGAGCAGTGATCCAATCTAAGGGCGCTGTAATTTGTGGTAGGTCGATGGCAGCCATAACCCAGCCTGTGCTCACAAAAATCGCCGCCAAAAAACGCCACGCGCCCGTGCTGCTTGTACCTCGCCACAACTCGACACATGCGCTGAGCGGTATACTCAGTGCGAGCATACAAGTTGCTGTTTTAGAGGAGGTGAGACTTCTGCCCCTAGTGGAAACATTTATAATTAATTGGGAATGACGTTGAGTAAATATATATGCTATTTTTACAAAAGTTTCTAATAGGTATTATAAATATTACTAACCAGATCCACAGAGAGTCGAGGAGCAGCGGCCCAAGTACTGCGTCTAATAGTAACCAACTCCACAGTTTTGGTGATGGCAATTCAGCTTTCTCTACGCCAGTTGCTGCCAACACTCCTCCCATTGCCCACGCCATGCAACCACAAGCGCTCCCGACCACACCTAGAAATATAGTAATAATGTTTTAGATTAAAAAAAATCAAAGAAGTATGGTTTTGTTCAACATTTGACCTACTGACATTTATTTTGGAATCAGCCAATGTTCAAGAGGGATGACGACAGGTGTTTAACTATACTGGGTCTATACTCCACCCATCACTTATTTTTTTATACTATTTGTTATGATGAAAATATGTTTTTTTAAATTGTTTATTATGTTACCGAGAAAAAAAAAATTTGTTGTACAACATATAGACATTTTACGCCAGTTATGATGATAAATACTGCATTACATTCACAACGCCTCAAAACCCATTATAGTTATTCTTTTCAAACCATAAACCTGCCTAAACATTCTACCGCAATAGATATCTACAATCAGAACATATTTTTAGTAATTAAGCAATTACCGATGAGAAGAACTGAGTTGATGCCATCGCCTTTCCTCAACTCCTGTCGGAACAACAGTAAATGTAACGCATAGCAAAATGATGCACCCAATGCTGATAACACAGCCGTCCAATTTGTTTCATGTGTCTCAGACAAACCTAAAACGACCTGAAAGAAAAAGTTATTTTGAAAGATTGGAAACATTTTTACTTATATTTTTTATTGACTTTTAACAGCATTTTTATCATCGTATAATGGTCCAGCACTTCACCCTATTTTTTATACGAGAATAATTAGGATTGTTCGAAACCACACCTATCTTTACAACAGTTGGCTCAGAAATTGCATCAAAGATCTTTGTGTTACGATGCAAGCAGTTAGCCACTGCAAAATGACAGTTGCTAATTTAATGTGTATTAAAAAGTTCATACTTAAGATCAGGTTATAGGTTCATGTCAATAAGGGCTTCTTTAAGATATTAATATCGATATTCTAATTTTCAACATACAATGCTGAAGACTACAACAGCTAAAGGGTCCTCAAGCGAGTTCCTATATGCTAATGAAATGCATAATTGTCAACCACAACCACTCTGATAAGAGTGAATGACTAAGGAGGGGGATTCTAATTTATCTAGGTATCCGATACTGAAAATTGTTTATTTTTGTTATTTTATAATTTAAACCTCTTTACCATAGTAATCTTATTAGTGACAGTGCCTTTTATAATTTGTACACTGTCTGACGTCAATTGAACAATACTTACAAGGCCAGCTGCGGTTAACATGACTGCGATATATTTAGATGCTGTGAAACGATCGGCGGGCGATTGCGCGAACACCGCACCCATAGTCACAGCGAATGCACTGGCTGTTGAAGTGTATACATTGGCTGACTCTGACGAGGTATGCAACAAGCTTAGCCGGTACAAATAATTAGATATGAACCACTGAAATAAAAGGAATATTACTTAAAAAATGTACACATATTAACATATTGAACTTATACTTAAATAAATAAGTATATTTCTAGAAAATAATTATCAGGTAATTGCTGACCGGTAAACAGAAAAGTAACGCGAGTCGTAAGTGTCGCTTTGTAGCGGCGGCCGCGGCTCGACGCTGCGCGTGTTCTGAAGCGCGGACCGAAGCCGCCCACGAGAGGCGAGCTAGTAAGGCTTCGCCGGCCATCGCCGCCGACATCACTCGTACCTAAACAAAAATTATAACCTTTTTTCATTCTTTATCAAGTGAGCCTAAACTTCAATAAATATTACTTGTTATTGAAGTGCCATAAGCGTTCCATAAGCAGGTCAAAAAGTTAAAAGTCGTGGGTACTGCCATGTATGTTAAGGTATCTAAATATTTTTTATACAGGACATATATGAATAGCATTTGTCTTTACCATAATTTTAATGATTTGCATTTGGAAACAACTAGTAAAAATACCTCTGCAACTTTGTTAAAACGGACTGCTCTCGGAGCTGTATCATCACTATCTGTAGTTTCTCCAGCTCTAACAGGGACAAATGTTGAGTCACCCTGTAAATTCAATAATTTTTTAACAAAAAACTCACATAGTAATACTAAGACTTTCAATGTCTCTAACTTCCTGTTGAGGTGAACTTAAATATGGTGTAAATAAAGTTAGAGAGAGTCTTAACACAAAGTAATTTAAACCTCCATTTTTTTTAATACTTACCAAACTACTAGTAGACTCTGTATAATAGTTTTCATCATCAGTTTCAGCAGAAGGTTCTAACAATTGCTAAAAAGACAAAAATAAAATACACTAAGCATAAAAGGTAATAACTTTCATGGATATACAAAGTAGATAAAGAAAAGCTAACTTTATTTTTATTATTACCGTGTAATCTGCAGGCCGACATGGATCTCTAGTAGGTGGTGAGAAACATAGCACAATCAGGTAAACAAATAATAAAGAACTTCGGACATAGGTAATGATAAAAGGTCTTTCAAATTTCTTCTCTATGTAAATGTACTGTAACAAATAAAAATTAAACAGTACAACAATTAATAAATACAAAATGCACAAACTGTTAATGGGTTTATGAAATAAAATAAGAATAATTTATATTATACATTTAAAATTACCTTGGTCAATTCTGATGAAACGACCCATAAAACTGCTACTATAAACAAAATGAAAATCCCAAACACGAATTTCTTTTTACTGCAATGATTAACAACATCTTTGTTTTTAGAATTAGGAGTAACTTGAAAGTAGTTGTGACATAAAGTTAACATTAGAGAAGAGTTTTATTATTTTCAAATGAAAAAGTAGAATATAGTCGTCGTGGTACATAAAGTTTCATTGTTTTAGACAATGCTTAGAAATAATAACTTTGAGTAAATATTAGTGATCATGTTTTAAATCAAAATGCTCAATCAGAAGCGCTACAACTATTCTTTGATTTACGTCAGTTTTGTCATATATTATACTCATGTATATTAATTAAATTCTATTTTTCTATATTTACGCGAAATAAAAATATTTTTAATGCTATATTCTCAATTGACAACTTAATGACAAATAAACGTTCATACTTTTATATTATCTATGATTTCAATCTATCTAATCGATTGTGTATGCAAAGAGAGCCAGTAAAGTGTTTTAGGTGTATATTGCTAAAAATACATTTTATTTTGAGTTTATCATTGTAAACATAAAAAAGTTTTTCATTTAGGATTTTTATACAGTCTATGCCATATAATGATTTTTTATCTTCTTTAGAAACAGATAATTTACTTAGAACGCTTAAATTAAATTTTTATTTAATTAAATAAGTACAAATTAAAACGTTTGTTATCATTAAATAAATTAATGAAACGTTTTTTTTTTAATATCATTTTGCTGTTATATTTTCTATTCCTTTTTATTGAATGTCAAAGTGACGGATTCAATATTCTTGTTTCTTCTTTAGGTTAAAAAGTTTAACATTATTACTGCAGTATAGCAGAAGAATTACGTTTACGTATATAATGGAAGTTGTTAAAGCGGTCGGAAAATACCTAAACACTCCCATTGGAACTCTCTGTTACAATACAGATAAAGTAACTAAATATCATAAAACTTTATACAAACAAATTTTCTTATTGAATGAATCAGTTAAAAATAAAAACTTAAATCCTGTGTTTGTTTATTTTTATGTATAAAAATATGTATAACCTCGCGATGACTCATGGTTTTGCCGTTTACTGTTTAGTGAAGACCTGCTTATTTAATTTTCAGTAACCAATCCTTTAAAGTTTTAACTATTTTCTCCAACATAACCCAAATTATCAGTGCACTGCATGTTGCTTTCCCATGTACTTCCCGATATAAAAAGTATAAACATGTATGTGATATACTATGATTCTTCTCCTTGTCAATAATTCCTATTTAGGTGTTAAAATTATATGTCACCAACATTATTTATTTAAATGAAACTGTAATCTTTTCTCCTTTGACAGGTTTTAACTACAGTTCTAGACAAAGAAAATGTAGAAGGAGTTGCAAGTATTATTTTGAGATTAGCTTTGAAAACTGATATTGCAATGACTCAAGAGCAAATTCTACTAAGTTATCAGTGGTTAGAACACATGGCGATGTATGCTAACCAAGCTACTACCAATCCTACTTTTGCCAAAAGTTTTTTACAGGTGGGATTGAAGAGCAATATAACAAATACAATTAGTTATAAACTTCAAGTTAATTTGAGGTTCTAGTTTGATTCTTTAAATATACTTAAAAATATATTTTTATAGCAACAACATTTCTAAGCATTTTCTGCCTTACATAATTATTTTTTTCTGGAACCAGTTGTCACATAATTATTTGATAAATATTCATAAAATATTAAATGAATAACTTGTAATTTATAGTTTTATATTGTATATTTTGATTTCTAGGGTATCAACAAGGCATTAGCCAATAATGCTTTTTTAACAGGATCCTCTTTGACAGTGGCAGATATTGCTGCTTATCATGTTTTATACCCTTTAATAGTAAGTATTGAGTATTTTTGTCAAGAATGAAAAAATGCTCATTATGCTAACTATATTTTTTATTAATCCTTTAATTCAAATAATGCAAATATATGTAGTAGGAGTTAAATTTTTAATCACTTGGTTATGTTATAGTTTGATGATATCAATCTACCATGTTATCCCAAGCAAAGATTTCAGATTCCAAATATATGTTTGCATTGCAAATAATTAAATAGATTTTATAATTTCAGGATAGTCTCAGTATAATCGAACAGGAAACTTTCCTGCATGTTTGTAGATGGTTCAAACATGTTCAGGCCATGCCAAGGATATGTGTAAATCGGCCTCCATTGAAATTAAACACTTTGACCCTTTCCATTCTGGCACCTGTTGTACATTGAGTATTAACCTACTGTTAATGGAAAACTAATTTCATGATCATAATTAAATTGTCGTAAAACAGCTAAGAGTAAATGTGTTTTTACAAATACTGTGTCGATTATTTCTTATCAAGCTAATGCACTTTACTGAAATGTTATTTCAGATACTATTTAATTACGTGTTTGAATTTCTGTTTATTTATATACATTTTTTTCAAGTAAGTATAAATTTTCATGTAATATACTCAAACAGGATGTTTATTTTGCATACCATGAGATAAAACAACTCTAATTTTACATAGTTTGAAGTGACAATTAAAAAGAGGGCAGGGTAAAATTACCCTGGCTTTCTTATAATGATCACTGTAAAATAGAAATGCTGTGTGGCAACCCTAAAGAATCTTTGTGCTTATGGCAAGTTCAAGAAAACTACAACCAAACAGAAAATATTAGATTCATAATATTTCAGTTAGAATTTAGTGAATCAGAAAATAAAATTGTAATAAATCTCTTTTTTATACAATTAGCGACGAAATGAATAAAACTAGTTGAACGCCTGGTTAAAGTAGCGTAATAGTAATGACCCACTAGTAAGGAATTTGGCAGAAACAGACTTAAAATTCTTAGCTTCTACTGATTGACTGCAGAATTTGTGTCGGTCGCACCTACTAACGAGGTCTCACTTATATAGAACTATTTTTTTTAAAAGTGTTTCCATTTATTTTTCTGTGTGGATGGCATTTCAGGCTGCGACAGGTTCTGTTATAAAATTACCGAAACAAATTTTACCACATGAATTAAAAAATATAAGCTTGGATCGACCGTTTGTGTATCACCCTCAGCCATTCTCGTACCCAGGTTATCCTGTTATTCTATACTTGTAACTAATAGCACGCATTTGCCTAACGATTCGACAGTTATAACTGCATTGGTGTAATGTACTTCGCAATAAACTAATACAATAAACAAAGGTTTTGTTTTTTTTTTAATTTTCGTTATGATTTAATGCAATTTTTTATGATAACCGAGTGGTTACGGTTCTCGGCCTCCGGTTCGGGAGTCGCGGGTCGAATTCAGACGCGCTACAATGAACGTTTTATGAAATTAAATATGACTGGGCATTCCCAAGTCAAACGCCTGCCTGACGCTAACGCTCTGAGCGTTAGCGTCAGGCAGGCGGCCGGCTGTAAAAACCATTGCCAATACCTTGGCAGAGTGTTTAGCAAAGATGAGGAGTGACACACTACGCCAATCCCAAAAAAATAATTGGGAAAATGGGCGAGACTAAGAAAGTATAATTTAATGGTATGTTTTTATAATTTCATTCTTTTCAAACATGCATTTCAAGACTAGTATGTTGGTGCTTTGAGTACAATTTACAAATAAGAAGAAGGCTTTACAAGATATTCAGGAATGATGAAACGTTCTTCTCTCCTATGCTTGCTAACAAATTTACAGTTTTGGTTCTGAGATACTTTAATAACGTCCAGGAAGGCGAAAAGGATGAATTTTAAGTACGTGTATGACGATATTATATTTTACATTTTCATTAGCCAACTATTGTCAGTTGCAGCGTCATCAGTCGATGCAATACTCGTAAAAATATAAGTTAATAGATGCTGGTAGCGGTATACATATTAGCATCGTTTTCAACTTTATGTATGAATATGTGTATAATTTTGTTTATATATGAACTTATTTATTTATGTACTTATTTATTTATGTACTTATTTATTTATGTATGTGGAATGGAATTCATGTATATATTTATGTATGTATTTATTTGAGTTGTATGTATGTATAGTA